>JAADXN010000227.1:0-34054 GCA_023337875.1 Pythium apleroticum | reverse complement strand
GCCCGGGTTTTTTGGCTCGTGGCTCATGGGTTATTGGGTCGAGCTGGGTTTTTCGGGCTCGTGGCTCGTGGGTTATTGGGTCGAGCCGAGATTATTGGGTTTTTCCCGGCTCGTGCCCCTCGGGCTCGTCGGATCCGTGACTACGAGGCCGACGCACGCAGGCTCGTCCACGCGAGGTGGCTGGGCGGTCTGAGCGGCTCCAGTTTGGTCGCTAACTCACTCGCGTCGATCTGACGATCCGGATTGGCCACTGCGGTGTCCCGAAGCAGGCGCTCGTATCGAAGCGAGGCGGCCTCCAGATCGTCGTAGGGTCCGCACAGCACGGTCTCGTTAGCCTCAGCGACCGACGCACCCCACCGCCTCCATACATAGTACGAGGTGGAGACTGCAGCCTTCTCATCGAAGGACTTGGGCTCCACAGCGAGGAGCTGCAGCACGGAAAACTGGGTGGCTGTGTCCATCGCAGAGCCCTGCAAGACGCGCACGCGATGGCGCTTGGGCAGCCTCACGGCCGCGTGTGGGTCCGCTGTCACCGCGGCATCAAAGACAGGAGGCATTGGCTCGATCGATCCATCGTCATCAAGATCCTTGGGCTTATCCCAGGGTTCGTCGTCCACCACGGACGAGTCAGAGGTCTTCAGCTGAGATGATTCAACAGACCGTTCACGCATGGATCGTTTGCTGCGGAAAGCCCTGTAGTTTCGTTGGATGCGCTCGCTCGCTGTCACTCTCCGCGTGAAATGCGCTGCGTATCGCTTGCGAAATGCTCGCTGGATCGCGCTCGCGGCCTGGTGGGCTTTCCTCGTGCGTTGTTCCGACTCAAGACGCTCAATCTCGTCAAACATCGTCGCCTCAAGTGCGAGTAGCTCACTGTTGGGCGTGGTCGACGCCTCGTTCCACGGCAACGCGAGCAGCCACTCGATCCACTTGAGCGCAGTGCTGTACTCGTTGGAGCCACCATTTAGTGCCTCTAGTTTCGCGAGCTCTCGCCCAAGTGCCTGCTTTGTTCGCTCAGAGGCTGCCAAGCCTGCGAGACGACTACGTAGTCGCGTTGCGTCGGCGTCTTTGTCGTTCGTAGGCGAGCGTGCGGGCTCAAGAGATGCCATTGAGGTCTGCATTGTTGGGGTTTCGGCCTCAAATCGCAACGATCTTGCCTCTTCGAGCAGCTTCGCGACGCCCGGCAACGGGAAAAGCTCCAGCGAGCGCTCAAAGTACGTCTCTGCCAGTGCAAACTGACGCTCGCGACAGCACTTGCGGCCCAAGTCGCGAGCTAGCGCTGCGTCCTGCGCTCGGACGGCTTCGACGTCAGCGTCTTCATCCGACGCACTCCCGCTCGCCTCTTGTTCGTCATCATCATGAGACGATAGCCCACCGTTTGGCTTGGACGCAGTCGGCCGAGACGGTCCAGACAATAGCGCCATCGCTCCGGCGTTGCGACTCGTGCTGTCAAAGCCCCCGCCACTGTGAAGAACCTGGAGCAGAGTCTTCATCTGGAGCTGGAGTTGCTCGATCTGCTTCTGCTGCCTGAGTAATTGGTGCTCTTTCTCGCGAGCGGCGCGTTTTGCCTTCTCCGACTGCAACGCCATCGTCTCAAGAAGCTGCTGGAGGCCGTGGACCTCGTCGTTCTGGTTGTGGAGTCGCTCACTCAGCGTCTTTAGCGTCGTGCTTGATTGCAGAGTTTCACGCCTGAGAAAAGCAACCTCGAGCTCCCTTTTCACAGCCTTGGACGCCACGCAGTCGATCGCCAGTGCATTGGATTGGTGCTTCGGATCGTCGTGGTTGTGCTGTGGCTCAATCACGACTGGAGCGCCGGCATCCATGAGCTTCTCGACGATGTGCAGGGCCTGCAGCGACCGGCTCGGCTCATTCACGAGCCCACACGCGATCTGGAATGGCGTGCAACCGTGCCTGTCGCGCAACGCCAGATCAGCGTTCGCCGCGACCAAGTACATCACGCAGTCCACGTTCGTGGCAGCACAAGCGACGTGGAGCGGCGTGGCGCCGTCGACGTCTTGCTCGTCGACGCCGTCAAAGCAGTACTTTTCGCCTTCGACACGCCGTGCGTTGACGCTCAGCAACAGCTCCACGCACGCCGTGCTTCCAGCCATCGCCGCGTAATGTATCGGCGTGGCACCGCCCAAATTCCGTGCCATGGTGAGCTCCTTTTGGCTGAAGGATGATGTTGAAGATGGCGACGCCGCTGCGCTCAGCAGCTTTTTGACACTCGCAGCGTGGCCGCGGAGACACGCGAGATGCAGCGGCGTGTTGAGCACCATATCGCGTGCTGTCGGCGAGGCTCCGTGCCGAAGGAGCAGCGCGACGACATGCTCAACACCTTCGCAGTCCTGGCGGGCAGCACATGCGTGGTGCAGCGCCGTGAGTTGGAACTGGTCCGTTGCCATCACGAGCTCCCGACGAGCGCTTTCGTTCCCACAGGTCTCCTCTAGCACGCGTTGACAGCCTCCGTGGTCTCCAGCACGACACGCTCCATGGAGTTTTGTCAAGGGCTCCGGTTCTTGTGGCTTCGCCGCTGCTACCTCCACTTCGCTCTCATTGCTGCTCTCCGATGCCTCTCCGTTCTCAGTGCTTGGCTCTTTATCAACGCTGGCCTTCACCGGCCTCTCAACTTGTGGGATGGGAATCTCTGTGATGGACAGCTCCTGGCCCACGCGCTCGAGACACTGCATCGCAGCTTCGCCCGAGAGACACAGAATGCGGAGCTGCGTGGGTCTGTCGTGGTCTACAAGCCGCGAGAACACGCGCTTGGAGACCATGACGGCTGGGATCGTCACGTGGTCCACCTTGATGTTGTCGACGCTCATCACGAACGCGGCGTCTTCGTCCTGCGAGTCGTCGTTGCCGACGATCACGGCGGCTGCGCCGCAGCGTTGCACGCGCTCGAGCTTCGCGGGAAACGTGCATGCACCCCTCTGTACAAGTGCGACAGAATCGACCAGCTCACTCGCGTTGCGGATCGGATCTTGATGGGCCAGCAGCGGGTCGCACGCAACGCCGCGGCCTTCGTAGATGGCGCCGTTGGCCACGAGACAGAAGTCGGCGATCGGCGCGAAGAACATGACGAACGTCGACGCGCTGGTCGGCCACTGCACGAACGCAAACAGTGGCGCCTTGGGTTTGATTTCAATAGCTGGCGGCGACAGCGCAGGCTGTGCGATCGGCAGCGGAACTGAAGCCAGGCCTGTCTGGGGCTCGAGAGTCGAAGTCGGCGGTGACTCGCTGGTGGCGGAAGAGCCACTCGTGGTCGGCGCGGATTCCCACCGTTTGATCAGCGACGTCGTCTTGCGCTTGAGCGCTGCGCCCCATCCGCTGGACTCCTGCGCGGACGGCGCGCTGCCGTTGGCACTGCCGTCCTTGGCGTGCTGCTGCATGGCCAGGAGCCGCTTGCTCTCGCACTCGGCGACGAGCTCCTGTTCGCGCTCCGGCGCGTGGATCTCGAGCGTGAGCACGCCGGTCTTGACCGACGGCGGGAACTGCTTGAAGAGCTCGCGAACGTCGTACAGACACATCATGACGCACGGCATCGTGATGCTGGACGTGTCCTCGCCGTCGGCCGCCATCGTGAACACGCCGAAGGGCTCTTCACGCGTGTTGTTGGCCAGGATCATGGCCACGGCGCCGGCGCTTTGGATGCGCCGCGCCTTGTCCAGGAATGAGCAGCCGCCACGAACAACCAGCGCGATGCAGCCGCGCACGTCGGCCGCGTTGGCGAGCGCCTCGCAGTCGGCACGCGGCGGATCGACGCACACGAGCCGCGCGGTGTGGACGAGCGGCGCGCGCGAGCCGAACGTCGCGAGCGGACACATGCGGCGGCCCAGCGCCGCGTCCCACGTGATGAACGCGCTCGTCATGGGGACGTCGGCGACGTTGTGGAGCGGCGATGGCGGCGCTGCGGCCATGGCGGACGAGGTGGAAATGGGCGTGTCGTTTCGCGGAATCTTTCCAAGGATCGCGGGTCAAAGCGTAGAAACCTGTGCTAGACGGTGGAAGGTACCATATAATAAAGGTTTTTATTCTGCTAGATTGCATATTGTTTGGATAATATGATATCTCGCCCAATAAATTGGGGGGGGGGGCTTTGAAGGTCTTCACAATAATATTGCATCTTACGAAGGCCATGTGATCTGCATGGAGAAATATTCAAAATGCACCTTGATTCCGGCACGTGATGCAAAAGCTAATAACTCTTCCTTCTCTGTGGCCCGAGTGGCATAAAGTGGCGGCCTACAGGAAGAGATGGTAGGCGCTCTCCTCCTCTTGCTCCTGCTTCTTGGTGACTGTGCGACGTCGACCCACGACAGCGAACAACGCGACAGCGGCGACCAGAAGGAACGCGCCGCCGAACATTTGCGCGAGGTCTGTCGTGCCAGTGCCAACAGCGTGCATCTGTGTCTGGCCAGCACCTAGAAGGCGGCCGTGGCTAACCACACTGGTGTCTCGGTCAGCGGCGTTCACCGCCAGGTAGCGCCCCGCGTGGTCCGGATCGGCGACGAGAACCGTCGTCTTCAGACGAACTCCATGGCCTCCTGCCGCTTCAAGGACGTGTCTGCGGCGTTCCTCTTCCTCCGCCTTGAGAACGTCGGCCTTGACTCGGACCCCTTCAGCCTTTGCCGCCTCCAGTTCGCGCTGGTGTTCCTTCTCACGAGCCTCGAGAACACGGGCGCGTTCGACCTCGACAGCCTTGAGCGTCTCCGTTCGCTTGTCACCAGCAAGCTGTCGTTGCTTCGCTTCGAGAACTGCGGCCTTGAGACGGACGCCATCGTCTCCGGTGGCTTCGAGCGCAGTTGTGTGACGGTCTCCCTCTGTGGCCTCAAGGGCCAGCCACGGCCAGCGACGGCGTTCAACCTCAGCGGCCTCCAGCGATTGTGGATCCGTCGCCGTCAGCTGAATCGACGCGAAGTCGTTCATGGCACGTAGTCCAGCCTCAATGGCCTCAGGATCCAGGGCCTCTTGCGCTTCGAGCGACTTGTCCTTCTCCGCGAGCCCCTTGACGAGGTCCTCACGAGCCTTCCGGGCTCGTTCTTGGGCTTCCACAAGCGGATCCAGGCCTTCATCTGCTGCTTCACCACCTTCCTTAGCCAAAAGAAGACCGGTGTCTGTGTCTTTCGCGACCAGCGAGTCCACAAGACTGTCTCTCGCAGCAACCAGCTCGTTCTCGTCGTCGACGAGCGGGTCGCCACTCGACTTGTCAGCGACAGCCAGCAGTACGCTGGTGTCCGTATCCTTCTTCACGAGCGAGTCCACCAGACTGTTTCGAGCCGCTTGCTGCTCTTCTTCTTCGTCCTCCAGTGGATCGCCACTGGTCTTGGTTTCCTTGGCCAGGAGGCTGTCGCCTTTCTCAAACAGGGAGCTCAGCAGCTTGTCGCGCGCGGCCTGGCGCTGCTCGGCCTCATCCACCAAGGGGTCCACACCGGCCATCGTAGGTTGTTAGCGTCGACTGCGTCGAGGGATCTCAGTAACCAGCAAGAATCGCGAATGCTATGCAGTTGGGGTTGGTAAATGGGAAACTCCATCGTTCATTTTCACAGCGACGCTTGGCAAAGATATATGGATCATACGATATGAGAGGTCAACACAGTGGAAGCTTGAAAATTAGAACATACGATACACACGGATATATTTTATAAGAGGTTTTTGGAGCGTGAACAGTCGCCTGGAGTAAAACGTGCGGCGCAGCTGGTCTGGTCCGATCTTAGTGTGGTGCACATGAGATTCCCTTGAAGTTCTGGCGTCACCCATGTAAGTTACCACCCAGCTGGGAATCTATTGGCCAATCAGATCTCGTTCCGAGGGCTGCTTGGGTTTGCCTGTTCCCCCTCTGTCCGTCGATCTGTTCTGGAGAGGGAACTGATCTCGTGATTTGCACCACAGAAACGAGGAGCTCCGTCGACGCCAGCGCTCATCCAAAGCTGAAGTCGTGTGACGCTGCGTGCGCGTGCGGCCTGAGAGACGACAGCCTTCGTGTGACCTCACACGGCCGCCCATCCGCCAGCGGGACCGGAACGACTGACCGCCCCAGAGACCCCGCCATTCCGCAATCACCAGCGCCCCAAGCACATCACCAACCAGAGAAGAATGGCGACGACCAAGCGACTCGCGGGCGTGGAGCTCGGCGGCACGACGTGGCTGCTGGCCATCGCTGAGGACCACCCGGAGAACATCGTGGAGCAGACGGCCATCCACACGACGACGCCCGCCGAGACCATCGCGGCCGCCGTCGAGTGGCTCAAGACGCGCAAGTTTGACGCCATCGGCATCGCGTCGTTCGGCCCCGTGGACCTCAACAAGGACAGCCCGACGTACGGCTACATCACCACCACGCCCAAGCCGGACTGGGGCAACACGGAGATCGTCGGCGTGTTCAAGCGCGCGTTCCCAGGCGTGCCAGTGGGCTTTGACACGGACGTGAACGCGCCTGCACTCTACGAGGTCACCCACGGTGGCCACGAGAACGTGGACAGCGCTTGCTACATCACGGTCGGCACCGGTGTCGGCGTCGGCGTGTGTGTCGGCGGCAAGGCCGTCCACGGCCACATGCACCCGGAGGGCGGCCACGTGATGGTGCCCGTCGCTGAGGCCGATCTGGCCGCCGGCTTCAAGGGCGTGTGCCCATTCCACGGCAGCTGCGTGGAGGGCATGGTCGCCAACCGCTCGATCGCCGAGCGCAAGGGCATGGACCGCCGCGACCTACACAGCCTGCCGGACTCGGACCCTGTCTGGGACACGATTGCGCACTACCTGGCGTACCTGTGCGCGAACCTGACGTACGTCGTGTCGCCCCAAGTGATCGTGATCGGCGGCGGCATCGCCAAGCGCGCTCTGCTCTTCGACCTCGTCCGCGAGAAGGTGCGTTTTATGGATCATTCGATTTGCATGCAGGGGCTTTCGTACTGATCTTGATTGTGTCGGTGTGTGTAGTTTGAGAAGATCGTGAACGGCTACGTGCGCTACCCAGAGATCAAGACGTACATCAAGGCGTCGTTCCACGACCAGATCGGCCTCGTGAGCTCGCTGGAGCTCGCGCGCGCGGAGCTGGAAAACTGAGTGTGGCACATCTCGTAGATGAAGCCTTCGGTTCGTAGGGGAGAGCAAGCAGTTAGAGAGAGGCGAAGTGAGTGAGCCCGATCCCAAATGCAGTTAGTGTATGACTTCTGAGATGTGAGTTCCTTGCCTGGAGGCCGTCGTCTATTGAGCCATCCACCGTGGCGCGCATGTGTGCATGCGCCTCTCCATCTCTACGAGTCTGGCTGGTAGTGTCGTTGCCTGCTTGCGACGGCCATAACTGCAAGAAGCGATTGGAGCTATATCAAAATCACATTATACTCAATTCCGTGATACTCAGCGACCAATGAGCTCGTCTCTACTTCTCAAAACACGACTTGAGCAGCGAATCGCCATTCAGGATCTTGGTCGTCGCGATGATGATGTCGTACGGGCCTACACGCAGCAACAGCACACAGTTCACCGTCAGTCACTCTCACACCCAATCCAAAGAGCACCCTCTGCACTCACAGTCGGCCTGGCGCGAGATGTGGCGCAGCGCCGCGATCTCCATGTACGTAACGCCGCCCAGAAAGTACACGACCATGGTCTTGCGCTCCTCGCCGCCGAACGAATCCATGCCGCCCTTGCTGGCGACGGGCGACGACACGCTGTTCGCTTCCTCCTGCTGACTGGATCGCTGCGAGACTTCACCCGCTGGACCTGGCAGCTGCCGCAACGCCTCCTGCACATTGTTCCACCCACGAGCCTTGATCGCAGTCTCCACGAGCTTGGCTGACAGCGGCGCGTAGCCTGGCGCGTGGCTCTGGCTCACGTACGCGCAGTCGCGTGGGTTGCGAGGGTCCACGTCTTCGTTCACGAGACGCAGCGCCTTACGCGCCAACGCGAATCCACTCGACTCGGTCCACAGCGTGTCACGGCGCTTGAGCAAACCGGCCTTCTCCAGGTTGTTCAGCGTGAGCATGATGTCGAAGCCGTACGTCTGCACGAGCTCACGACGGATGTGGTCGTAGTTCTTCGCGCGCACGCCGCCGCTGGTCACCGACTGCAGACAGAACTGGCGCAGCACCTTAAGGATCGGCTCCTGGAAGCCGATGCGCTCTTCGAGCTGGTCAAAGATCGTCTCGCCCATGATCATCGCGTGCTCCTGCACCTTCAGGTCACGGAAGCCCTTGTCGTCGGTCCACTTCTTGGCGAGTTCGGCCAGGTTGATGTGCTGCTGCAGCGACTGGTAGTTCTGCTTCAGGCCCGGGATGCGCTTGACGAACTCTCGGATCTCGCTGATCGACGCGTCGCGGTTCTTGCGGAACTCGTCGTAGCGCTCGCGGATCTCCTTGGCCTGCTGCTGCAGGTGCATGCCCAGCTTCTCCAAGTGGTAGTCTCGCACCTCGGCGTACAGCTTGTCGTTGGTGTTGAGCGGCACGGACACTTGCTTCTTCTTCTCGCCGTTGCTTTGGCCGGCCGACGGGGCCTTCTCGTCTTCGTCGGCGATCAGATCGGCGTCCACGGTGATGAATCCGTGCGTGATGCCCAGAATCTCGTCCAGAAGACCCTCGTACGTGAGCGGCGTGCACATGGGCGTGACCATGTCGACGTTGCGGTCGATGAGCACGAGCGTGTCGATCTCCGGGTCCAGCACGCCGATGGGGTTGCCGGCCACGTCCTGCTCGCGCTTGAAGTGCTGCATCATCTGCCACACGATCTTGGACATGGATCCCTTGTACTTGACATTCGGGATCAGCCCGAAGATGGTCTGCAGCTTGGCGATGGACGCCGCGATCGTGTGGAGGCTCGTCTTGTCGTTGTCGACGTACAGCTCGCGGAAGCACGTGTCCAGGTCGAGCGACAGCAGGTCGTCGTCGAACGGGATGAGGTCGAGCTTGTACTCGCCGATGCTCAGACTGCCGAACACGCCTTCCTTCTTCAGGATCTCGTCGCACACGAGCGTGCGGCGGCTCACGTGGTAGAGGTGGAAGCGCTTCTTCGTCGAGTTCGGGTCCTTCACGCCCAGGTCGCGCACGTATCTGGCGACGTGGCGCATGGCGCGCACCGACGGGCGGATCAGGAAGAGCACGAACTCGCAGCTCGTCTTGAAGCTCGTGCCGAAGGCGTGGAAGTCCTTCACGCCGTGGTCCTTGAACACGGCCGTGCCGTCCACGAGCACGTGGTTGAGCGGCCCGCTGAGCTCCGGGTCCAGCACGAGGCAGATGTCCTTGCCGATCGAGTCCATGATGGAGAACAGCTCGCGCCGCGAGTCCTCGCGCAGCACCGACAGGTTCACCACGCTCGTCTCGAGCGACGACGCCTTCGACATGGTCACTGCGCTGCTATTTCGCCCGCGTTTGCTGCGATGTTCCCCCTGCAACGTGAAGAGCTCCAATTTCTGCCGGTAAAACGGGCCGAACAGGCGGATACGGGTTTGAGTCTTCCGAACCCATTTTTAGTGGCAGTGAAAGTGTGTGCGTGAATCAGCCCGTGGGCTTGTCTGCGGGTCCGATGGTCATGGTCGACCCGCTGAGCTGTCCACAGGTTGAGTCAGATCCGCAGAATCGATCAACCATGCCATTGACGTTGGCGATGCGCCGACTGGCGGCGCCGCGGCGGCTGCTGGCAACGCAGCGACGCGCATCAGCGTTGACGATGCAACGCGCCTTCAGCAGCGATGCGGCAGAGCCATCGTCGGGTGGCGTGCTCACGCGCGAGTACATTTACGGCGCACTGTACGCCAGCGACTCGGGCTACTTCACGACGCAGGACCGCGAAGTGCTGCACGCGCCGGATCGCAGCATCGACTTCACGAACCTGTGGGGCCAGATGGAGTACCGCAAGGTGGTCGCGGACTTGTACAAGCAGAAGCGCGAGGCGTGGCTCACGCCCGTGGAGGTCTTCGCGCCGTACTACTCGCACGCCATCGCCAACTACATGCTCAACTCGCCCCACAACCAGAAGAACGGCATGCGCATCTACGAGATCGGCGGCGGCGCTGGCACAAACGCACTTCATATCCTCAACTACCTGAAAGAGCATGCGCCGGACGTGTACACGACCACCAAGTACACGCTGATTGAGATCAGCCCAGTCATGGCCGAGCGCCAGCGGCAGCGAGTCGTGGCGGCGCATCCGGACGTGTGCACGGTGCTCAACACGGACATTCTTACTTTCGCCGATCAGCACAATCCAGTCAACGAGACGTGCTTCTTCCTGGCCATGGAGGTGCTCGACAACCTGCCGCACGACAAGGTGTCACTGCGTAACGGCAAGTGGTACGAGACGATCGTCCGAGCCGACGAGTCTGCCGCCGCCTCTTCCACTGAGCTGCATCTCGTGGAAGACACGCAGCCCGTGAACGACCCGCTGATCCGCCAAACGCTGGAGCGCTTTGGCTGCGACTTGCCGCTGCGCGTGCAGTACCGAGTGAACAACTCGATCGCCAAGAAAGTGCGTGCAGTGTTCGGCAAGATCGACCGCGACCTCGAGGCGGCGTTCATCCCCACGGGTGCCATGCAGCTGCTCAACACGCTGCGGTCTTCGTTCCCTCGCCACCGTCTCATCGCTGCCGACTTTGACGAGCTACCGCCGCCGACTCTGAGTGCGAACTCGCCTGTGAAGCCGCTCGACCACCCTCTCAGCCCCACGTCGACAGCCTCGGGCACGCTGTGTGCCGCCAACGCACCACTCGTGGCGTCCAAGACCTCGGGAGAGACGGAGGACCACGACACGTACTTGGTGCAGGGCGGCGTCGCCGACATCTTCTTCGCGACCGACTTTGCTCGGCTGAAGAATGCGTACTGCACGACGCTCCAGCGCAAACCTGACGAGGTATCGTGGAGGATCGACACCTCTTTTGCGGTTGCTTCACAGCGCATTCACGATGCCGTTGTGTCTGATTGTAGGTCTCGGTGGTGAAGTCGTCAGCTTTTCTGGAGGCTTTCGCTGATGTGAAGCGCACGAAGACGATGACTGGGTGAGTTTTGCTGCTGGATCGCATGTGAACTGATGATCGACATCCACTGACCGACACGCACACTTCACACTTGCATTTGCTCCCCAGCTACAACCCTCTGCTGCAGGACTATAGCAACACCAGCTTCATTTTGTCCTAACGCATGCAAAAAATCCATCCGCCTTCCGCTCACCGCGTTCGCTTCTTCGGTTTCGTGGCCTTCCGCTGTTTCGGTGGCTCCGGGTGCAGCAAGCGGTTGTACAGATCACCCGAGATCTTGCGCCGCTCGACGGCCTTGAGCGACAAATCGTCGCACGTTGCACACAGCACGTACTCCATGAGCGCGATGTCCGCCGTAGCGGGGCCAAGCTTCTTCGTATTCTCCGGCAAATGCTCCTGCAGGGACGACTGATCAGTTCCAAATTATGGCGCGCCACTATCTCTCTTGCACAACATACCTTGCAGAATGAATTCACGCAGAAGCGACATGCGTAGTGGGCGCTGAAGCCACATTTATAGCAGCGGTGGCGTGGGCACAGCCACTTGCCCTCTTCGCTGACCTTGAATCCGAGGCAATCTACATAAACACAGCAACCGTCAGTCTACCCGCGAAAGCACTGCTTCTGATGATCAGTGGACTCGACTCACCTTGGTGGTAGACCTTCAGACAGCGAGCTCCGCCGTGGCTCCAATCGCACTCGAGCACGTCGCCGCCGTCCTTGCAGCATAGGCACACGTCCTCCGACTCGCCCGGTGGCGAAGCTTGCTCCTCACGCGTGATGACAAACTTGTAGTAATCGGCGGCATAGTCCAGTAGCGTTCTCTTTCGACCGTCCTCATCGATTGCGACCAGCAAGTCCACGTCGGGCACTGGTCTTGGAGGCTGCAGATCCAGGACGACGGGCGCAGACAACGTGGATTCCTTCTCCTGCTTCACCACAACGCCCGCTGCTGAGTCGTCATGTTGGCGCTTGCGCTTTTTCTTTGGCATCTCTGCATCCACTTCCGTTGTGGCGGCCTCAGTGGCCATTGGAGTGGCTCGCTCACCCAACGGATCATCAGCTGGCGTGCAGTTCGGACACTTCCAGTCCTTCGTGCGTCCCACCTTCTTGAATTGAGCCTTCCCAAACAGCTTTTTCAAACAAGGCGAGCAGTATACTCGAGGGCACTGCGGGTGCGCACAGACCTTGATCTCGCCTTTGATCGCTTCCACGGGGTCTGCACACAGTCCGCACAGCGTGTCTTGCTTCGGGCTCGCGCTGCCGCTTTTCTGACTCCCATCGCGACCGAGTCGGCGCTTCAGCACGCGCTGCAGGCAGCTCTTGCATATCATCACGGGTAGGCCACGTCCGTCCTTGAGCACGTACGGATGCTTCACGAACGCCCGAGCGAACCCGCGGCAATCCGAGTCCACTCCGCACAGCACGCACTCCACGGGATCAGCCTCTGTCTTGACAACAGCTGCCGTAGCTGCAGCAGGAGTCGCCGCCTTGCCACTGCTGCTGTCTTTGACGCGCTTCGCATCCGCTGTTGTTGACTTCTCGTCCTTGAGCCGCTGTGCCTCCAACGCCGCTGCCTGGTCCCGAATCGCCTGCGCCTGCTTGTGCTCTGCTCCTCGCTCTTTGAGCTCCTTCAGTTCCTTCCGCAGCTGCGCGCGTTGCTGTTGGAGTTGCTCGTGACCCACCGGCACGGCAGCCGCCGGCGTGGAGGTGCGCGACGCCTTCGCGACTGGAGTCACAGCAGGAGACTTTGCCTTGGGCATCGGCGTCGGCATCGGCGCGGGCTGCAGCTTCATGTCGCGCTTGATGTCCAGTTCCATCTTCAGCGAATTCATCAACAAACTGTAGTGGAGGAGGTTTAGCGACGCGGCGTGGGCGCTCTCGAACATGCGGAACTCGATCTCGGCGCGGAAGTAGAAACAGTAGCACACGTGCGTGAGCGTGATTCGCTGGTCGAACGGGTACGCTGAGCCGCCCAGCACGGGCTGGCCAGGCGCAGGTGCATGGGCGGGCACCATGGCGACCCACAGCGCCGAGCGCGTCTCCGGTTCCAGCGTCACACTGGACACGCGGGCGACTTGCTGCAACTCGTTCGTGACGAAGTCGGTCACGAGTATCTTCTGCTCCGTGACGTGGGGCGCGTCACGCGGCACGCCGCCGGTGGGGAGCTGTAGATGGGCGTCTGGACAGACCACACGGAAGCCGTGGACGACGCCCGCGATCTCCTGCGTCGTGAGGAGCACGCCGCGGAAGCCCATGACGCCACCAGCAGTTGCCTTCACTCAATCGATCCGTTGGAGAGCTCCCGCAGAAAAAAAGGTCGAAAAAGACTAGTCACTATAGCGGGGGAGTGACCTTACTGGGATTCGAGACGGGTACTGTGTTCTACGCAGTAAGTACGGATTGTTGGCGACGTCGGATATCAAGCAGAGGAAAGGAAAGGAAAGGAGAAGCGGCGAGCAACATGGCGGACAACGGCGACTTGTTGGCTCAGTATGTGCATCTATGCGAATGATGGAGTAGCGACGAGGTAGAAATTTGAATGGCGATTCTAACGGTGTTCTTTTTGCTGCAGGTTCATGAGTATCACGGGCGCGAGCCCCGACACGGCGACGCAGTATCTGGAGGTGGGACGCCTACGCCATAGCTGCAGTTTCTGGGGCGCTATGGACGAATACTCACAACAAACTGTGCCTGTTGAATCGCTGAACGTGTGTGCAGTTGACGAACTGGTCTTTGTCGGAAGCGGTGCGTTGCTATGCACGGGAAATGGAACGTTGTCGAAGGAAACACCCAACTGACTGGGCAGTGGCATGCAGGTGAACCTCTTCATGGAGAGCGGCGGACAGGGCGCGGGTGGTGACGCGACGATGCCACCTGCCGCGCCGTCAAGCGCATCCTACGAAGAGTGAGTTGGCCACAAGCACGATCGTGTGTGTTGCGCGGACTCAAGGCTGGCGACTGACGTTGCGTCTCTGTAGGGATGTGCGAGCGCCAGACCCGTCGAAGCGCCAGCGGCTCTTTGGTGACGGCGGCTATGACTGTGAGTCAACGCTTGACGGTCAGACAGTGCGTGGTCGAATCGAGTGCTGACGTAGTGACTGTGATCTCTCCAGCGTTGCCGATCCGACGACTCCACGAGCAGTACCGTGACTTCGCGGCCGAGAGCATCGCGGCGATCAATGCTGCCAGCAACAACGCGTCTGTGATCACGTCCGCCTTTGGCGCAGGTGCGTCATGGTTAGTGAGGTGTCGAGTGGACGGCAGTGGCTCAGCTCACAGACTTGTTGTCTGATACAGGAGCTGATGACGACTCCGGTCGTACGCGCGATCTCAGCAGTCTGTTCCAGCCGCCAGTCAACCTCATGTTCAAGGGAACGTACTCAGAGGTGCGGCACCTCTCGTCTCTCTAGCTTGAGTAGCTCCGTTGATGCAATGAAGTAAGAAGACTGACTGCATGCTTTGGGTGTGGGTCTCCGTAGGCGCGTGCGGCCGCCAAGAGCGAAGGCAAGTGGCTGCTGGTCAACATCCAGGACGAGATCGTGTTCGCGAGCCACATGCTGAATCGCGACACGTGGGCCAACGACATCGTCGAGAATGTGGTCGCGAGCGGCTACATCTTCTGGCAGGTACGGTCTCCTATCGACTTTGTTTCGTGTACAGTATGGCAGCGGCTCTGACGCTTGGTGGGTGTGGCGCGTTGGCAGCACTACTGGGTGTCGGACCACGGCAAGAAGTTCTGCTCGCTGTACCAGATCGACCGGGACCACCTTCCGATCGTTGCGATCGTGAATCCGAAGACGGGCGTGATCGAGCAGAAGTGGAGTGGATTCATTGAGGCGTCGGATATGACGGAGCGCCGTACGTGGTCTTTGGGGTTGGCTTGCGGGGGTCTTTTCTTCGAGCACATAACTGACACGACTGTTGATGGTAGTCTCCGACTTCGCGTTCTCTCAAACGTTTGACGGAGACAACGCATCCCCTGGCGAGGACAAGAAAGTCAGCATCAAGCGCGACATCACCGAAGCATCGGAGGAAGAGCAGCTCGCAGCAGCGATCGCTGCGTCCATGGAAGGAGCTGGCAGCGAACAGTCACAAGACAGCGAAGCGGAACACGACGATGAAGAAGAAAAGGCTGCCGAGCCCGCCGTTGAAGAAGTTCTGGAGCCATTGCCTACCGAGCCAGCCGGTAGGTGCTCTGCCGATCTCGTTATTTCACTGTGGTTTGCTGACTGATGTTTCACATGCAGAGGGAACTCCGGACATTACGCGTCTGCAGATCCGTACGCCTGATGGAGCGCGTCTCTCTCGCCGCTTCCTCAAGTCGGATCCCATTTCGCTCATTTGGCGCTTTGTGAAGGAACAGGTAATGTGCTTGCGTCTCTATTCGCA
Organism: Pythium apleroticum; assembly: GCA_023337875.1. Lineage (NCBI taxonomy): Eukaryota > Oomycota > Peronosporomycetes > Pythiales > Pythiaceae > Pythium > Pythium apleroticum. Next base: position 18,700 of record JAADXN010000227.1, on the reverse strand, counting down.
GGTCAATGCAGCTCTAATTGTATCCATTTGTGGACGCAGATCCCTGAGGCACGGACGCGTGCGTTTGAGTTGCGAACAGCGTTCCCTCCGAAGGCGATTGAGCTCAGCGACTCTACGATTGCTGAGAGCAAACTGGAGAACGCGTCGCTCATGGTCAAGTGGCCGTAATGCATATCGTAAGACAGCAAGACAGCAGAACTGGAGACTGACGAAGACGGATCCGACGCGACGTCGTGACGAGCCACGCGATCGACTAGCGCGAGCGAATTGATCCATTTTGCCCCTCAGTTTTGATCGCTGCCGCCTTTCTCGTCTTGAGCACCAACTTGTCATTGGTGATTGGCTGGAAGGCGTTTGGAAGGCAATTGATGAGAAGGCGCACGAATCTGTGTCACAATTGACACAAGGTCACTATAGTGAGTATGGTGATGAGTTGAACTTGAGCGGACGTACTCTATAATAGAGTCTATTGGCCGTTAGGCAGCGTAAGTAAATTTCCACCAATCAAACTGCACGAATGGACTCACGTGGTTCTAGGGATAGGGCCGTTGGCTGTCGACGAAGGCGGTGCTGGCGATGGATCGGTTCCGAGGCTGGCGTGTTTGTGGACGCCATTCTTCAACAACGCGCACGGAGCTCAAGCCGAAGCCTCCAGCCTAACCACCACCAGGTTAGTCCAACCAACCAACCAACAGACATAGCGCTCTATGGCGCCGCGTCTAAAACTAACGACGGCACTCGCGGTGGCGATCAGTCTAACGCTCGTCTGGATCTTGGTCGTGGATTTGCCAGACCCCACGCGCCTCACGCAGTGGATCTCCAGCTCGCCCGCCTTCAAGACGCACCCGACTACGATGGCGCTCTCCAGCTTTATTCCGGTGGCCGCGGACAGCGACTTCCCTATCCAGAACCTCCCGTACGGCGTCTTCTCGACCAAGACGAACGACAAGACGCGCGTCGGTGTCGCGATTGGCGACTTTGTAGGTGGACTTTGTCGTTGTGCTGGCGTTTTCCACTGTTTTACTCACGTTTCGTCGGATATGTAGGTGTTGGACCTGTCGGTGATCGCCTCCGAGGGTCTCTTCGAGGGCTTCGACGCTGGCTGCTTCGATGAGGTTAGTCCCCTCCTCCCGATGTTTTGTTGGTGTTTTTCAGCCGATGCTAATTGGTTTTGTTGGTTGTTGGATTAGCCTGCCCTGAACGCCTTCATGGAGCAGGGCGCCAAGGCCTGGGCCACGGCCCGCGCGACCGTCCAGAAGCTGCTGTCGGCGGACGTGGCGACGCTGCGCGACAACGCCGACCTCCGCAAGAAGGCGCTCATCCCCATGGAGAACGTGATCATGCACCTGCCGGCCAAGATCGGCGACTACACCGACTTCTACTCGTCGCGCGAGCACGCCACCAACGTCGGCATCATGTTCCGCGGCAAGGACAACGCGCTGCAGCCCAACTGGCTCCACCTGCCGGTCGGCTACCACGGCCGCGCGTCGTCGGTCGTCGTCTCGGGCACGGACGTGCGCCGCCCGCGCGGCCAGATCCAGGCCGACAACGCCGACCCGTCCAAGGGCTCCATCTTCAGCGCCTGCCGCGTGCTGGACTACGAGCTCGAGCTCGCGTTCTTCGTCGGCCCAAGCAACAAGCTCGGTGACCCGATCTCGATGGACAAGGCCGAGGGCCACATCTTCGGCGTCGTGCTCATGAACGACTGGAGCGGTACGCCAATGCGAATTCGCCTCGGATGGCTTCACTGGACGATGAGAACTAACCGAATTGCATGTCTGCGCTGAGTAGCCCGCGACATCCAGAAGTGGGAATACGTGCCGCTGGGCCCGTTCGGCGCCAAGAACTTCGCCACGACCATCTCGCCGTGGGTGGTTCCGCTGGCGGCGCTGGAGCCGTTCCGCTGCGAGCCGAGCTTCGGCCCCGTGCAGGAGCCGACGCCGCTGCCGTACATCCAGGACCCCAACTACGCCAAGGGCACGTACGACCTGCACCTCACGGTGGCGCTCAAGCCGGAGAACGACTCGCAGGCGCACGTGATCACCAAGAGCAACTTCCGCAACATGTACTGGAACATGAAGCAGCAGCTCGTGCACCACACGGTCACGGGCTGCAACATGCAGCCGGGGGACCTGCTGGGCAGCGGCACCATCAGCGGCCAGAGCGAGGACAGCTTCGGCTCGATGCTCGAGCTGAGCTGGCAGGGCAAGCGCGAGATCGCGCTGGGCGCCAGCGGCCAGGTGCGCAAGTTCATCCAGGACGGCGACGAGATCCAGGTGCGCGGCTTCTGCCAGGGCGACGGCTACAGAATAGGCTTTGGCAAGTGCGACGGCAAGGTGCTGCCAGCTCACCAGTGAAGCGTGGGCTCGACGGCACTGTCGGCGTCGCCGTCCCCTGCGCGGCTGTAGGAGAACGAGCGCAAGTGAGGCAGACAGCTGAGCGGCAGGAGTAGTAAGGAATTGAGTGCGAGATGCGTCTACCCATTCAATGCATCACGTGTATTCACTCGCGTTCGACTTCTGTTGTTTCTATTCATCGACACTAGACCGTCGTGGACTCGGTGCCCGTGAAGAGCTGTGCGAGACGCACCTTCTTGGCCCGCAGACCCGTGAGCGGCGTGGCCGGGAATGCCTCCACGTCGTCCACTGCCATCGCAGGCAGCGCGATCTCACTAGTCGACATGGCTACAGTCTCAGCTTCAACCACCGTCTCAGCGGCCGCGACCGCCTGGTCGATGGTCAAGTACGACGCCTCCCACTCCGAGAAGTCCACCATCCGCTTGGTCAGCGCGTCCTCGACGGCGAGGAGCCACTTGGCGACCACCGCAGCCTCCACGGCCTCAGCCGGCTCTTCCATCACGACGTCGCCGTCCTCGGACGGCGTCGACGCGTCTGCTCGCGTGACAGGCACGTCCAGCTTCCAGCGCTCCTGCAGCACGGCCAGCTTCTTGGACTCAACTGGCGTGTAGCCCGTCTTCTCGTCCACTTCCTTCGCCTTCTTGGCGACGTGCGAGCGGCTGCGGCTTTCGCTGTGCGCCACCGACAGCGAGTGCAGCAGCTCCATCAGCGCCGCCAGTTCAGGGAAGCTGTCGCGCAAGTACCGGTAGTAGTCCTCGGTCAACGGGAATTCGCTGATGAACGAGTCGGAGAAGACGGACTGGGACATGTGCAGGAACGACGTCACGTCGCCGCGCAACGAAAGCGGCTTGCGGCCGCAGAAGAACTGCGTGAAGTACGCGACAGCGAGGTCGCTGAGCACGCTGAGCTTGGTTAAGTCGGTCTGCGCGACGCCGCGGAGTCGCAAGTGCGGGTGCAGGGCGTGCGCGAGGAGGATCAACGGCTGCTCCGAGGCGTCCCACGCGACTTCCAGCGCGCGCTGCACGTCTTCGAAGCCGTCGGCCACAGCGTAGAGCGTCGCAAAGTGCGTGAGCGTGTCCGCTAGAGTGACGCGCGCGTCGGGCGAGGCGCTCGAGTGGACGGACGTCAGTACCCGGAACAGATTGCCCACGCGTAGCAGGTCGTCGCGTGAGATCTTGCCGTCGATGGCGCTGGCGAGCGGCTCGCTCAAAAGCTCCTGGGCGATAGTTGAGAACGACTTCCAGTCGCTCGTGGACGGAGACAGAGGCTGATTAGTCTCGGTAAGCGCGGCTTGGACCTCAGGGCTGAGCCACAGCGCGACAGACGCCTCGACGACCGCAGCAATGTGTGCATTGTTGAGTGCCTTCCGCAAACAGAACACGACGATGTCGTCCAAATTCCACACGCACGAGAGGCTCGGGACGCGTCCACGCAGCAATCCGACGGCACGGCTCAGCACGGGGCTAGGCGGCATCACGACGACGGCAGTAGGCAACTGCTGCTCGTCTTGCAGGAGCTGCAGCTGGGACGCGAGATGGCGAGCGACGTCGAGCCCGTGGTAGAACTGGATGCCCGTTGGGGCTGTGGAGATACCGGCCATGAGGTTGTCGTCCTCCAGCGCCGCCTCGTCCTTCTCCGACACGACGTACTCCAGCGGCAGCGACACACCGTTGGCACTCACGGCGCAGTCAACCGCTGGGAGTTCATCTGGCGTCTCTGGTTGGAACACTGCGACCTTCACCACAGCTGGGAGACGCGCAGTCGTCGACGCAGCGTCTTCCGCCTCACCCGCAACCGCCGCGGGAGGCGGCAGCACCACGGTCTGCTTAAGCCGCTCGACTTCCGGTTGGTACTCGTTGCGCACGAGCTCATCCAGCACTGGGCCCCGGAGCTCGTCGCTCGTAGGCACGAGGTTCGTGTTCACGTTGGCGCCCACAGCCGCCAGCCGCAGCAGCTTGCGGGCGCTGGCAGTGTCCACCCACTCGAACGGCAGGCGGTGCTGGATCAGGAACTCCATCATGATCAGGTGCAGCGACGCCGAGCCCGTGTCCAGCTGGCCGGCCATCTTGAACCGCTTCGAGGCAGCGGCGTAGTCGTCGCGAGTCGCCGTCGATGTGTACACCGCGCCTCCGCCCATGGCCAGTGGCTTGCCACTGAACAACACGGTGTCCTTGGGCACGTAAGGGCACTTGGCCAAGTGCGTCTGCATGTTGGACTTGCGGCCCATGACGACGGTGGGAGACATGGAGTTCTTGAGCGCGTCTGGTGCGTTGTCGAACGCCTGCTGGCAGAAGTTGCATCGCGCGAAGTAGTACGCGCTGTCCTTCTTGCGCTGCAGGCGCGTGAAGTACTGCCACTCGTCCAGCGCCAGGCGAGCGGAAGTCGTCTGGCCTTCGGTGGCAGCGTCGGCCAATGGCGTGGTGGCCCCGCTGAGACCAATGTGCGCACTGAGACCAGCAGCCTCAATGGCCGCCGCGGATGTCAACGCACTCGCCGGAACCATCTTGATCCCTTCGGCCGTGGGCAACGGCAGGAACGCGCCGGGACCTCCAGTGCGAACTTGCGTGCGGCGGTCGAGCGACGGCAGCTCGCCCTTGAAGTACGGACACGTGGCCAAGTGCTTGCGCATCTTCTCGCGGCGACCGACCATCTTCTCCGGCACCATCACGGCCTTCTTGTCCTCGGGTGCCTCGTCGTGGGCGACCTGGCAGTGGCGACACACGGCGTAGAAGAAGTTCGACTTGCCGATGTAGCCCTCGTCCTGCAGTCGGATGAAGTGCTCCCACTCCTCCATCATGCAGTGCTTGCCTCGGCCGCCGCGAGGGCCGCTGGCCTCCACGTCTTCGCCGCGGCGCTTGCGCTTCTCGCCGCTCTGGGTCTTGATCGTCACCGTGCCGACCATCGGCGACACCACCGCCGCCGCCATCGCTGCGGACGCGGCGGCGGCGTTGATCGTGATGTCGTCCTCGCCCGTCGCGCTGCCCACGGCATCGCCCGCCACCACGGAGTCGACCGCCGCCGTCGCGTCGTTGGGTATGTGAGTCGCAGTGGGCGTCGTCGTAGCTGCCACAGCCGCCGCGGCTGCCGCTAGCGCGCGCTGCTCCATCTTGTACTGCGTGGCGTACATGGGGCAGACCTTGAGATGCGCCTTCATAGCCGACCGGCGACCCGTGAGCTTGGCCGGCGCGTTCACGAGCTGCTTCTGCTCGTAGCCGCGCGCACAGTGGCGGCAGTGCACGTACCAGTAGGAGGAGTTGGGCACACGGCCCTCGTCGGGCAGGCGCTCGAAGTGGACCCACTCGTCCATCGTGCATCCGCGGCCCATGGTGTGTTGCCTTTCTCAGGGAGTTCGTATCGGATCTTGGTTCCGACCGGAGCAGTTGGCGGTTGTTTGTTAGGCCTGTTGTTATCGAGTGGTTTGTTCCGATGGGGGAGCAAAGATGGAAAAGAACGCGAGAAAAGAACGGATGGTGTTGTTATGAAGGCGGGAACGATCCCGTGATCCTCTGATAGTCGATGAAAAGGTCAAACACAGTGACCTTGAACGTGTGCGTTCGGGTCATTCTGAGTGTACAAAGACCTTTATAAGTCAATACTGACAAGTGAGGTGATAAGGTTATTCAGAGTTTGAACAGAGGCACGGTGTACCCGTTCTATGGTACCACGCGTTGGTACACCACGGCATCTGCGACGTGTGCGACACTGACTGCTTGAAGACGAGCAGCTCAAAATGTGAACGACGTCGCGGAGCCTTGGTCCTGGCGTTTCCGCAGCCGTTCAAAGCGGGCTGTGAGTTCGTCGAAGTCCGGGATGCCATCTCCACTGCTGCTGGAGGCGGCGGCTGCCGGCGATGGTTGCTGAGCTCCAGGCGGAGGCGCCTGGTGAGGAGCTGTGTAGGCCGGTGCCTGCGGCGGCGCGCGTGGCTGATACGAGGGCTGAGCCGGTGGTGCAGGTACCGAAGGCGGTGGCGCGTACGGAGAAGGTGGAGGAGGCAGCGTGGAGCCGTAGGCGTCGCTCGGGGCAACTGTCGGCAGGCTTGGAAGGGCGGACGGGATCTTGCCTGGTGGAGGAGCCTAGGGTCATGGCGAATGTTGTGAGCGGTTATGAAGTGGTCACGTCGGACGTTACGTGAAAGATCTTACCGCGGCATAAAGAGCAGCAAAGTCCGGCCCGGAGACGCCCGCGTTGGTCACCGTCACACCAGTAGGCGCCGGAATTGGGGCCAACGGATCAGCGATCGCGGACTCGTCCGGCTCCCAGTCAACCTTGAACTGCTTCGCGATCTCCTTCATGTAGTTGACGACAAGATACGCACTCGGTGGCTATCATTAACACGGCGTCAGCACATTAGCATTGCAGTTTATCGCATTCGAAAGTTTGCGGTGCGCACCTGCACACTAAGCTTTTGCATCACGCGCTCGTTGACGCAGCCGTCGACGTTTCGCACTGCGGCCGCAGCAAAGTCCTGTCCGTACTTCTTCGTCAACTGCTTCTTGACCTATTCGATGGATGACACCTCACTTGTCAGATGCAATGCACCCAAAACCAAAAGCAAACGAAAGCGCGCACCTCAGTCAGCTCTGGGATCTCCGTGCGGTTCGCTGCCCATATTAGCGTGCACACGGCCTCGCGCATATCGTACGGACATTCACGCTCCGTCTTGACCAAGTTCTACACAATCACAAACAGTCAGTAGAATGAACAAGTGCCATACAAGCGCAAGTGGAGATTTACCGCTCGCTCGGCCACCAGCTCACACAACAGCTCGATGATCTCGTATCCTTCGATCGTGAAGTCGTCACGAATGATGCCTTCGACCTGCAACAACCCAGTCTCAATCCTCAGCGATTCAAATCCAACTAGCCATTGGCACTGAAGATGCGGACACTCACGCGGATGCGCGCCTTCTCTTCCTTGCCGTCGCCCAGCAGGGTTGCGATCTCTCGGCGCACGGCCACCGTCGTGTTCTTCTTCTTGTTCTTCACGATGCCGATGCGGTGCACCGCCATCTTCAGGTTGGGCTTGAGCTTGTTCACGTCGAATCCGAACATCATGGCCTACAGTCGGCAGGCGTCGCGCGTGGGGTGGTGGCGTCGATGGAGCGAATGCGGAATGGCGCCGTCAGCGTGATCAGGTCGAGCTTTCTCCCGTCGCTGTGAGTCCAACATGCTCCCATTTCCGAACAGCTACGCTTCTGATTGGCTATTTAGCAGCAGTAACGCGTTTTGATTGGTGGTAAATGGGTGTCGTGAGAGTGTTGGTGTGGGACAGTCATTTCGCAGTGGGTGCGGCCTGTACCTTCCTGGCGTTGGGGTGGAAATGGAGCCGTGGCCGACCGAAATGGCCATGATACATGCGTTCAGCATCCACGGAAAGTAACCTTTGTATTAACAATATCAAGCACTAGCAGTCGCGTCGCTCGTCCTGTCCATTCTCTCTCTCGCGGGTTTGTTGTCTTGTTTGTTTCGTCGCGATCTTCGACTTACTCGCCCCAGGACGCCGGCTTCTTGCGTCCGCTGTACGTTCGTCTCGAGACGCTGGACACGCTAGCGTCCGAGCGCTGGGACGACGTCACCGACTCCGCCGTGGATTCCACCTTCTCCTTGCGCAGCTTGCCCAGCAGACCGCCTTTCTTGGCAGTGCGCGTGACGTCTTCGCTGTGGCCGCTCGAGCTCGACTCGCTCAGTCGGTACGAGTTATCGGACGTTCGATCCAGCTCCTCCTGCAGTACCTTGTCTGGCGGCTCAAAGAATCGCACGTCCGTGTCGCTGTCGATCTGCTTCTTGCGCGTTCCGGATGCTCGCGACTTGGGCCGCGACGCCGCGGCGCCGCCGCTGTGGCTCTTCTCCCATTTGCGGTAGTAGTACCAGCCCGTGAGTGACACGTAGGTGGTGAAGATCAGCACTTGCTTGCGGACGCGCGCGTTCACGATAATCACCACAAGGAACAGCAGCAGTAACAACGCCACCGACTGCGTGGCGGTCAGCATCGTGGCAGGCGGCGCTGTTGTTGGAATGCCACTGGAGAAACTACTGCTTGCGCCGCTGGATTGAGCAGCCACTACACACGCGCCTGTCGCTACAGAAGATCGCCGTCCACGCCACAAGCTGCGATGGTCTGCTGTCGCGTCCTCTGGAAGCCTCGAAGACGACGCCTGTCCGGACGACAAGATGGATGTTCCAGATGCTTCACCTTTGAGTAGAAGACCAGGAACTGGCGGTTGCAGTTTGATGATTACTTTCTGTCCCAGCAGCTCTCTTCTCGCAACCAGACACAAAAGTTCAGACCACGTGCCACTCTAAACTAGTATGTGGTCCTAGTCTAATAGCGACTGGCACTAAATGATGTGCACCACACCACACCGCGTCGTTTCGCGACCCTGCAGGATCGGCTTCAAGCTGAAGAGCTCCATAACGAATCCGATTGACAATGGGCGACGCGACGCTGGAGGCGCTCATCCCGAAGACGCAGGAGCTGCTGCAGCCACTGATCGCCAAGCCCAAGCTGGCCGACAAGCTGCTGTCGAAGCCGCCGTTCCGCTTCCTCCACGACATTTTCTCGGCGCTCACGACGGCCACGGGCTTCGGCAAGGGCCTCTACAATGACTTTGAACTGGACTCGGCCAACATCAAGGAGAAGAACCAGAAGACGTCGTATCTGGACAAGATGATTGTGTGCGTGGGCTTCGCGCTGGGCAAAGACGTTGACGTGCGCTCGGCCAAGATCGTCGCCGGTCTCGAGGCCGAGAACACCAACGTCTTCCTGCAGGAGCTGGCGCGCGCGGCGTCCAACTCCTCACTGGACTGGACCAAAGCCGTCCAGAAGACATTGGAAAAGGTGCCGTCGCTGACGCCGGACGGGGGCAGCGCGATCATTCCTGCAGCTGGAGGAGCCGCAGCCCCTCCGCAGGCAGAAGCCAAGAGCTCTGAATCGGGCGGCTCGCGGCCGTCGTCCAAGGAGAAGAGCAACACGCCGTCAGACGCGGAGAAAGCAGCAGCAGCAGAGGCGAAGGCGAAAGAGCGAGCCAAGCGCGAGCAGATGGAGGCCGAGAAGAAGGCCGAGCTGCAGCGCCAAGAGAGCGAGACGAACAGATCCAAGGCCGAAGCCAAGGCCGAGACCGCAGCGGCGGCTGCCACGGCATCCCGCAAGAAGACGCAGCCGGACAACAACGAGATGGACGACGCGGTGCAGCAGCAGATCCGCGAGTGCAACGGCGACTTCGAGAAGACCAAGGAGATCGTTGAGAAGATCATCTCCAAGCCCAAGATGGCCGTCAAGCTGCTGAGCAAGCCGCCGTTTCGGTTCCTCCACGACATTTTCTCCGAGGTCACGCGCGTCACGGGCTTCGCAGAGGGTCTCTACAACGCGGAGGAGCTGGACTCGAACAACATCAAGGAGAAGCAGCCCAAGATCGACTACCTGGCCAAGATCATCTCGTGTGTGAGCGTCCACCTGAACGTTGAAATCGAAGCCAAGCCAGCCAAGATCGTCGCGGGCTTGGAGCCGGAGGAGACCAACAAGTTTCTGCAGCTCATGGCTGTGGCCTGTCGCTACGGCAGCTCTGCTGATGCTGTGCAGCGCGTGCTGGCAGGGGACGTTGCGTTGCGGGTGTCGAGTGCCGGCGCGAAGAAGCCTTCGAGTGCCTCCAGTAGCACGAAGGCCGCTGCTGCCACGGAGCGGGAGGCAACTCCAGAGGCCAAGCTTTCGTCGCGTTCAACGACGCCACAGGAGTCCAAGTCACGAGAGAAGGAAGCCAAGGACCCAGCCGTGGCTCCTGGCGGCTTCGTCGCACCGATGAAAGCCACGAAGGCAGCTGCAGAAGACGAGGACGACGGAGGCAACCTCCGGTTCCCGTCGAGCGAAGCGAAAGGCTCTGCGGCTGACAACGATCATGACAGTGGCGCCATGAGTCAGGCGCCAGGGACGAGTGGCGGCTTTGGCACGTCGCGCACTTCTCGTCCGACGACTGCGCGCCGTCGCCCGCCAAAGCTCAAGGAGAACGTCACGGAGGTCGGACGCATGCTCGTGGCCGACACGAAGGTCGCAGCCGTCGCGGGTATCATGAAAGACGGCGACAACGCCGACAGTGACGACGAAGGGGCCGGGGATAACAACAGCAGCAACGGCGGAAGCCGTCCGTCCAGCTCGTCGTCTACGCACAACGCGGACGATGGCTCCCAGCACGGTCGTCTGGTGCGTGAGATCCTCAAGAACGAGGAAGCGGCTCGCAAAGAACGCGAAGACGAAGACGCCAAGGACGGCGCCGGTGGCCCGACGCTGGAGAGTGAGACGGGCATCCGTCTGGGCCGCCGCAAGAAGTCGTTCAAGGACAAATCCAAGAGCGCGGCGTCGTCGGTCTCGGAGATGAATGAGCTGCGCAGCAACATCCAGAAGATCTGCCAGGCGACGCTGCCCATGGGCAAGGCCATTGAGTTCGTCCACGAGGACCTGGAGGCGATGTCCAAGGAGCTGGACAAGTGGAAGAAAGAGTACGAGAAGAAGTGCGAAGTGTACGAAGAGGAGAAGAAGAAGACGGACGAGGCACTGCAGCCGCTGCAGGTGGCGCTGCTGGAGGTGGACGAGCAGATCAAGGAGCAGGTCCACAAGATCAACACGCTCAAGGGCACGATCGCCAAGAACGAGGAGAAGACCCAGAAGCTGCTGCGCATGGTCGTGTCCGCGTGAACGGATGGATACATAATTGTGGAAATGGATACGTTCTGAATCTGAATCTGATTATGCATACTTTTGATCGGTTTATGGAGGTTGTGGCGCGATAGAAACGCGTTTCTAACGGAATGACGCTGGTGTGACATGGTAGCCATTCGACAAGCAGCTCACCTTGTGGAAAATGGTCGCCGAGTGCGCCGTCGTGACGGGCGATGCCGAGCCGCCGGTGGTGCCGGAGCGGTTCCTGACGGACGAGCAGATCCAGGAGTTCCTACGCAACGGCGTGCTCGTCGTGCCGAATGTGCTGACGCCGGAGGAGATCGCGGCGGCGCGTGCCGGTCTCCACGGCGAACTGGCCAAGTACGGCGTGGTGAGCAGCCTTTAGCGGTGTCTAAGGGGTGAATATGGAGCCTCGGCTGACGTATCTCCATGGTTTATCATCTAGGACCATGATAACCTCGAAGAAACGGGCCATAACCTCAAGAAGCTGTCCAGCACGGGCGGCGCCGGGGGCATCCTGGATCTGTTTTACCCGTCCTGGCGTCTGCAGGTCGCGCAGCACGAGCGCGTGTTCGCGGCGATGGCCGACCTGTGGAGCGCCACGTACGCGTGCAACCACGCCGACTTCCCGCACCCGCACGGCGCGTTCAACGGGCGGCAGGGCTTCATGTACATCAACCGCGTGTGCTACCGCGTGCCGGATGTGATCTCGCAGCTCCACGCCGACGGCGCGTCCAAGAAGAAGCGCAAGAACATGCAGCGCTCGCTCACGCCGCATCTGGACCTGTGCCCCACTCGACCGTACGAGACCGAGAAGGAGATCCCGCGGTGGCGACCTATCCAGTGCATCACGGTGCTCACCGACAACCTCGAGCCGAACACGGGCGGCTTCGAGTGCGTGCCGGGCTTCCACAAGGAGTTTGCCCAGTACTTTGCGGCCCGACCCGCGGTAGATGAAGCGACGAGCCAGCGACCTCCTGTGTGTCTCGGGGACTTCTCGCCGTTGCGCATGCAGGAAGACCGCGAGCTCATCAGCCGCTACCAGCCCATCAGCGCCAAGGCCGGCAGCGTGATCTTCTTCGACTGGCGGCTGCCGCACGCCAACAGCTACAAGCACACAGGCAGCGTACCCCGCGAGGTGATCTACACGGGCTTCCTGCCCCGTGTGCCGGAGAACGAGCGCTACGCCAAGGAGCAGCTACGCCGCTACACGCACCGCCTGCTGCCCGCCGACCACTGGCAGAAGGCGCTGGGCGACAAGCAAGTCGAGGAGCAGTACTCGCAGCACCACTTCTCAGCACTCGGCGCACGTCTCATCGGGTTGTATCCGTGGTAAACTACTGTAGTAAACAACGCTTTTCCCACATTTAAGTTTCAAGAGAGCGACGCCAACGAACGACGCCGAGCCGTGGATGATGAACAGTATCCTTGAGCCCCAAACGCAGACCCCAATGCCGCTCGCAGTTGGAGCCGCTAGTCTCACAGGCGCCAAGCAAGACCGCCACGTCGTGAGCCTCGACGCCTTCCCAGGACCAGTGTTCGCGGTCTTCGACGGCCACGGTGGGGAGGCAGCGGCCGCGTACTCAGCGCATCCATCCAACTTGCTGGAGACCGTCGGTTCGCAGCTTCGCCAGGCGATAGGTGACCCGCTGGTGGAGGAAATGGCCCACGTGTGTCGTGAATTCAACGCCGCCGCACACACAGGCAGAGCCGACTGGTAGCGGAGATCGAGGAGAAAGAAGCCCGCCTTAAAAGCACTGAGATCCAAGCGAAGACGATGCCGCCCTTCGTGGTGAGCGACGAGTTAGCGGCACTCAAGTCGCAGGTGCGAAAGCTGCGACATATGCGAACGTGCGTGCACGACTTCGAGCAGCAGGAAGCCATACGCCGCCAGTTCGTGGACCAGTTTTACGACGTCGTGGACAAGACGTTTCCCGCAGCCATCGCGAAGGCCTTCGAACAGACAGACCAAGCGCTGCGGCGTGTGATCTCCCCACTCGAGGACGGATCCACGGCCGTCGTGGTGTGGCTCGTGGGACACAGCCGCACGCTCACGCTGTACTGCGCCAACGTCGGCGACTCGCGCGCTGTGCTCTCCCGAGACGGAGTCGCCGTCGGCTTGAGCGCCGACCACAAGCCAGAAAATCCACACGAGCGAACTCGTATCGAACATCAGGGCGGAGCTGTCTACGCCTCTGCAGGCGGTGTCCAGCGTTTGTACTCGCCGTCCGCGCCAGTCGCACATCCTGGTAAACCCAGCAAGGGCATGGCCGTGTCGCGGGCGTTTGGCGACTACTCGCTCAAAGAGCCCCTGAACTGTCTCGCATGCCAGCCAGACGTCCACACCGAGCGATTGCGTGGACATGATGAGCTGCTCGTGGTGGCGAGCGACGGCGTGCGGCACGCGCTGTCGAACGAGGAGGCTGTGGACATGGCGAGGCAGCTGCTGGCGACGCCGACGCCGCGGCGAACGCAGTCGTCCAGGCGGCGCGCGAGCGTGGAAGCCTAGACGACATCACGGCGATTGTCGTGCAGTTCGTTTGGTGAATGCCTGAGCGTCTGACGAGAAGAAAAGAGGATTTCCATGGAGTTCGAATGCAGTTTACGAGTTCAAATGTAGCCATCGTATAGATCCGTAATTACTATGAAATACCATAATTGCATATTTAGACATGGAGGCCACTATTCGAGGTCAGACTCAGCGATTATGCCGCCCACATCAACAGGTCATTTCGCCATTTGAGACACACGAGACGACACGAAGCAGCAGCAGCATGGGGCTCACTATTCCAGAGCACGAGCGCGAGCATTTCGAGGACTTGCTGGGCAGCGGCGGCATCTTCCGACGCCTTGTGACGCGCACAGAGGGCAACCAGGCTGGTACGTGGCAGTCCGACTCCATGAAGCGGAGCAGAAGCCACGCAGATGCCCATATTCATGCGTCATTTTGGCTTGTTGCAAGCAGAATTCGGCGAAGAAGTCACCGTGCGCGTGTCGGAGCGGCTGCTGGAGAGCGACAAACTCATCGCGGATGATCAGGTGCGCCAGTTCCGCATCGGCGATGGCGAAGTCATGCCCGGTACGCTCGCTCGCTCTCTCTGTATCTGACGAGTATGGATTCTCCTGACGGATTTCCGGATGTGTTAGCGCTGGAGCTGTCGGCCAAGATGATGCGCGTGGGCGAGGCGCAGGAGGTGCGGTGCGAGGCGCGCTTCGCGTACGGCGAAAAGGGCCGTGTGCCCGACGTGCCGCCCAACGCGCCGCTCAAGCTGTTCGTGGAGCTGCTGCGCGTGGGCAAGCGACTGACCGTGGAGATGACGTCGGCGGAGCTGCTGGTGGAGGCCACGAAGAAGAAGGAGAGCGGCAACCGCTTCTACAAGGAGGAGAACTACGACCAGGCCGCCAAGATGTACAAGAAGGCGCTCAAGATCCTCGAGTCGTGGGAGCGCGACGACACGGCCGAGGGCGAGGACGGCAAGCCCGCCGAGGACAGCGAAGAGGCCAAGCAGTGCAAGGCGCTGCTCGTGGCGCTGGGCAACAACGTGGCCAACGTGCAGCACAAGCTCAAGCAGCACAAGGAGGCCAAGCAGTCCAGCATCGAGGTGCTGCAGATCGACGCCAACAACATCAAGGCGCTGTACCGCGTGGCCCAGATCGCGCTGGACGAGAACGAGTTCGACGAGGCCACGGCCGTGCTCAAGCGCGCCATCGCGCTCGAGCCCAACGCGGCCAAGTTCCGGGACATGCTGGGCAAGGTCAAGGCCAAGAAGGAGGCCCACCGCGCGCGCGAGCGACAGCTCTACGCCAAGCTGGCGCCGCCCAAGCCGGGGGCTGCGGCGCCTGCGAGCCAGCAGCAGCAGGAGCAACAGCAGCTGAGTCCGGCGCGGCAGTTCCTGCGCAACAATATCTCGATCATCAGCACGGTGATCACGGGCATCATCGCGCTGCTCATGTTCCAGTTCATCGGCAAGCCGTACCACGGCATGGTCTGAGGAGTGGGAGATAAATCAATGAAAACTATTACCTAGCTGTAGCACGGAGTGGCGTTGCGAAGACTACAACGGACTCTGGGAGGGCGACGGCAGGCTGTAGAAGCACTGCTGCTGCTTGAACGTCGCGATGTCGGCGATCGCGGTCTCCTTCTTCGGCGTCGGCTGCTCCTGCGGCGGCGACAGCAGCGACGCGGCCGCCACGAGCGACGTCTGCGCGTGCTCGCTGAACGCACTCGCGTTGCTCGTCGCCAGCGCCGGGATCGCGAACGCGCCGCCGTACACGCGCACGCTGAGCTTCTTGCGCTGCGGCGCCTGCTCGGCGATGTACGTGTCGAAGAAAGCCAGCACGTCGCTGCGCTGCACAGTCTCCACGAGGCGGGCGAGTTTCTGCTTGCGGTCGAACTGGTACTCGCGGATGGCGATCTCCACGCTGAGCCCTTGCACTTGCTCTTCCTGGCTCTTGGGCTTCTCCGTGTACTCCTTCACGATGGCCTGGATGTACTTCTGGAGCTGCTCGTCCGTCATCTCGTGCGCGATGAAGCGCCGCATCTCCACGAGGAACGCGCTGAGTCGCTGGTCGAGATACTCGGGCGCCGCCACGTTCGACTGGATGATCACGCGGAACCACTGGACGCCGCTCTGGCGCGACGGTGTGGAAAACACCGTGTACCCGAGCTGCTCCTTCGTGCGCAGCGTGTTGAACAGCGGCTCGTTCGTGAGCTGCGAGAACACGGCGAGCACGACTCGGTCGCGCAGCGTCTCGCGGCCGATCTGGAACACGACGTCGAGCGCGCAGTTGAGGTTGTCGGCGTTCGGGTGCGCGCGACGCAGCACGCACTCGGTCTGCGTGGGCAGACGAAGCTGCCGCGGCAGCCACTTGGTGTGCTGCGACGCGAGCACAGGCAGCATGCGTCGCGACGCCGTCGCCAGCCGTGTGCGAGCCTGCTCGACCATGGCCAGCGCCGCGTCCTCGTACAGGTTCCCGTACATCAACGCCTCGATGTAGACCTGCTCGAGGATCTTGGCGGCGTGGCGACGCACCATGTCGGCGTTGCCTTCGACCATCGTGACTGCTGTGACGAGCGCGTCCGTGGGCCACGACGCCTCCTGCATGATGGCAGTCGTGTCGTGCATGGCCAGGCGGAAGGCCTCGTCGAACTTCATGTTCTCGTACGAGCGCCGCGCCTGCTGGTGGACGCGCTCGAAGATCTCTTCCGGCAGCATCTCCGACAGCGTCGCGATGGTCTCCACGATGCGAAGCACGAGCACGTCGAGCTTGGCGCTGAAGCCCACGGCGCCCAAGTGGATGCAGTGGCCCTGCACCGCGAGGTCGTAGTGCATGCCAGCGAGCGAGGCGTCGTACGAGTACTCGGTGAGCACGTCCTGCACACACGCGACCACCAGATCCGACAGCACGAACGCCAGCGGCGAGTCATTCACGAACGGCGAGTAGAACGTGAGCGCCGCGTGGGTGCGCGGCTTCTTGAAGTGCACGTCCGGCTTGTACCACACGCGGCACCACTGGTCGTCGCGGATCTGTCGCGGCTCGCCGGCGTAGCTGGCGACCTTGGAGGCGTCGATGAGCGAAAAGTCGGACGCGACGAACTCGTTGGGCTTGGGCAACGCGAGCTCCTCGTGCAGCGGCACGGCCGTCCACTTGTCCAGCAGCTCCTGCGAGATGGCGGCCTCGCGGTACTTGGTGCCGTACCACGGCTCCTCCTTGTCGGCCAGCGACTCGATTTCCTTACACACAACGAGCAGCTTCATGCGCTGCGGCGTCATCAGCGCCAGCAGCTCCGCGAGCTGCGCCGTGTCCGGCGGGTAGAAGAGCGTGTCCTGCGAGAGGATGTCGCGCTTGGCGAAGCTCTGCATGTTGGCGGCGACGCCGCTCGTGAAGTGGATCGGCGCCTGCTTGCTCTGGAACAGAAAGTGCATGAGCGCCAGGTCCTGGAGCTCCTGGAAGTGCCAGTGCTCAAGCGGCATGACGCCGGGCGACTGCAGCAGCTTGAGGAACTGGAACAGCGTCTCCACGATCTCGTCCACGTGCTTCATGCCTTCCTCCGTCGCGTCGAAGTTGACGAGCAGCAGCGAGAACTCGTCGTGCTCTTCCTCGATGCCGACGCTGACCGTCGTGACCCAGTTGCGGGTCTTGAGCAGCGACAGCAGCGAGCCTTCGCCTTCGTGGCCGATGAGATGCGAGAGCACGGACGTCTGCTGCTGCGTGTACCGCGGCCCTCGCAGCGGCGGCAGCAGCCACGTCACGCCGATGATCTTCAGGTCCTTGACGGGCACGACCTCGAGGCGGCGGCCCAGCTGCGCGTCCGTGAAGGGCTGCTCGTGGGCGAACGACGGCGGCCCCGCGCGGCCGTTGTGGCGGATGCCGCTGAAGATCTGCGAGACCCACTGGCTGAGCGTGGCCACGTCCTCCTTGCCGTACACCACGAGCCGCATCATGTTGGCCGAGTAGTACGTCTCGTAGTAGTCGAGCAGCGCCTGGCGCACGTCGACGCCCTGCGCGCTGGGCCCCTCGCGCAACGACTGCAGGTTGCCCACGCCGAACTTGTGGTACGGGTGGCGCGCGTTGCCGAGGCTGCGGTGCACCTGGTTGATGCGCCAGTAGTCGTCCTGCAGGTAGTTTTTGTTTTCCGAGTCGACGGCGTGCATCTCGCGGTCCGTGGCGCTGGCCGTGAACAGCGGCGTGAGGAAGAACTGCGCGAAGCGGTCGAGCGCCTCGTGCAGGTGCGGCGTCGCCACGTCGAAGAAGTAGTTGGTGTTGCGCGCAGACGTGAACGCGTTGGAGCTGCCGCCGTGCGCCGTCAGGAACGCGCTGTACGAGTTCTCGTCCGGGTACTTTTCCGTGCCCAGGAACAGCATGTGCTCGCAGAAATGCGCCAGGCCGGGGATCTGCTCCGGGTCCGAGTGGTAGCCCACGTGCACGTCCATGGCGGCAGACGCGCTCTCCGTGTCCGGGTCCGACACGACCAGCGCCTGCAGCCCGTTGGGTAGCGTCAGGTACTTGTACTGGCGCGCGTCCTGCGGCGACACGTGGATGCCGTCGGGCGTGAGCGCCACTTGCTGGTCGGCGGGCGGCGCGCGCGACACAGCGGACGCGTGAAACACAGCGGACGCGGGGGATGCGGACGCAAGCGTCGGCGCGGGAGCGGAGGGCGTCGCCATGGCGCCGTCGGAGGAGAAGCGGAGGTGTGGAGCTGGTGGGTGGAGCGGTTCAACTCCACAAATGATGCGAGACTGGGAAACGTATTGGATTAGGAGAGGATCGGCCAATACTTAGTAATTGTCTGGGATCTCCACTGCCCCTCTATCGTCAAATAAACCTTTTTGAATCGTAATTTGGGTATTTATGACAAAAGACAAGTTCAAAAACAGATCAAAAACGAAAATTGACAGTGTATTTTTCTGCTGTTTTGCTATCTACCGAGGTCAACTCGGTCCTGAGGCAATCGATGCCCATTATCTGCTTCAGTTCTTGGCGAGGATCTTGTCGAGCACGCCGCCCTCCTTCGCCAGCTCGTAGAACACGCCATCCGCGTTCTTCACCAAGTTGCGCGGCGAGTCAAACTCCACCACGCGGCCGTCGCTCAGCACCATGATGCGGTCCGAGTCCAGCACCGTGGCCAGGCGGTGCGCGATCGTGAGCACCGTGGCCTGCTGGAAGTCGCG
>JAADXN010000226.1:0-34055 GCA_023337875.1 Pythium apleroticum | reverse complement strand
TACCTTGCGAACGGCGGGTCATTTCGGGAGAGCTTCTTGGCTTCGGCGCAAAATCTGGAATGAGTGGTCGGTGGGCGAGAATCCCTCTGAGGGGGAGCACTCTCCAAATGATGACCGTCGGGTTTCTTGATCCGACAGTTGTCCAGAGTTCTCCAGTGATGGGAAGGTGGGATCTGGGAAGCGACGGTGCACTTGAGCAGAAGAGACCTGGAGCCTCAAAACTCCGCAAACTTGAACAAAGTATGGCAAGGCAACATTTCGTTTTGTATCGATAAATATGTTGTATGATACAACATGTTTTGACATTTTGCATGATACAACATGTGGGCGTCAAGGGGTTAAAGCACTGTGGGTCATAATTAGTCACATAAAATGTTATTACGTAAATAGACTTACATTTGATATACCTCATCATGTAATTACATATGTGCTTTGATAACTCAAAGTGGTCGAACCCTGTGAACCCGCAATCCTGGTTAAGTAGAAACTGCACGGGTCACCCGGAGCATGACTGATGAGGACTTGCGTGTTATGTTTGCCATATTCTCGTGTGCAGTCGCTTCCAAACCGCACCCTCAATTTCGTCGTAGTACTCACTAGAAGAAGCATTTCTGCGCCTACACTTCTCGGGGAACTAGCTTGCTGAGCTGCGGACGATGCTCAGGTCGTTGTGAGGGGCGGCACCAGCACCAACTCAAATTGCTGTTGTTCGCTGTTTTTGAAGCATGGCCGAACGAACAGGTAGTAGCTCGTGGGTGTATGGTAGTACGTCTGCGCGCAGATGTACTTGGACTCCAGGTCGCGCCGCGACAGCCGCTGCATCGGATGATCGTACACGAACGCTTGCGTCGGATCCGTCGCATCGCAACTCGCCACCGCCATGGAATCCACCTCTGGATACGAGACCAGGCACCGACCCGGCTGCGTAGCACTGTGGAAGCGGCTGGTAGTCGCGTCCCACGCCCACCACTGGCTCGTGCTTTGCGCGTCACAGGGTAGCATGAGTAAATCCAAGCTGCCACTCTCTGTCATGTCGGTCACACACAGGTTGCTGAGTGCGTTCCACCGGATCTGGAACGTGGCACCGGCCTCCACTTGCTGCTGCACCTGCTGCTGCTGGACCAGTAAGTCGTCGATGAAGGCGATATCCAGGCGCTGGCTCGGACGTTGCGCATCACACGTTTGCAGCCTCACTTCCCACAAGTGGTGCGGGTACTTCGAACCCCCGACGTCGATGCACAGGTTGTCCTTGTTCGGGTTGCGGAACTGGCGCGTCGTGGCACTGTACACGAACTGCAGGTCCACGTTGTAGGGATTGCAGTCCAGCACTAACATGGACAATTGATCTGAGAGGTTGACTCCGGCGTCAGAGAGACACAGACCCGTGCGCGCACTGAGCAGCCCGTTGATGGACTGATCGTAGGTGAACAACTGCCGCGGCTCGTTCAGATTGCAGGTCACAAAGGTGATTTGGCTCGCAGCTCCGCCACCACCGTCATCGACACAGACGTCGACGGCGCCGCGCACACGCAACTGGAATTTGCGACTTGTCTGGAGCACCGCCGGCGTCGCTAGCACGGGGAGAGGCGGTGGCGCGAGGACAAACGCAAAGCGCTGCTTCGGCTTGTTCGGGTCGCACGGCGCCATCTTCATCATGACTTGGACGATTCCTGATGTGAAGAAGCTGTAGTCGACACACAATGCCGCGTTGCTCGGGTTCTTCCACGACTGCTGCGTCTTGTCATAGACAAACTCCTGCTTCGGGTTACTCGCATCGCATGGCCAGAGTTGCAGGTATCCTTCGTTGGGAGACCTGTCGGTGTAGTAACGCACCCATCCCGTGCCCGTGTCAAGGCACAAGCTCGGGTCGGCAGCGCTGCGAATGCGCCGGATCGAGGGATCGAACTGCCATATTCTGGTCAGGCGTATGCTGTTGCAGCCCAGCATTGTGAGCACCGTGCCCGTGTGGATGGGCGAGGACGTCATGTCGAGGCACATGTTGCCCATCGAGAGTAGACTGATCATGGACTTGGCACCGCTTGCCACCGCGTCCAGCACGGCTTGCTGTTCCACGAGCCAATCTGCCAGCAGCTTGAACTCGATGGGACTGGCCCAGTCGCACCGTGCAGTCGTGAACAACGCAATGACGGTGTTGTACACCACGCACACGTTGGTGTTGGGGCTGCGAAGAATCTGCGTCGTGGTATCGTACACAAACCGCTGGTTCACGCTGTACACGTTGCACTCGCTTAGAGTGATTGCGCCGTTGCCGTCCAGACATTGCCTGGGGTCCTTGCCGCTGCGAATCTGGTTCGTTGCTGGGTCGTAGAGAAAAAATTGATCGGCGCTGGAGGGGTCGCACGGGAACGGAATCGCACGAAGATCACCGACGATTAGGCCGCGGACAGTGATACATGGCGTGTCCTTATCACGGATGCGAAGGAGACTTGGCCCGATGGGGACACTTGACGGTGTCGCGTACGCTTGAAGCACGGGAGCTGGCGCGGAGATGAAGACTTGATACAGATTGTAGTCATTGCATGGCTGTATCGAGAGAGCACGCGTGGAATTGACGTTGCTGACGACGCACAAGTTCTTCTTGGTATTCTTCAGCCTCTGCGCTGCCACATTGAACGCGAGGTCTTGGTTGGCGTTGGTTGTGTCACACGGCGAGAGCCTCGCACCCGTCGTTTCACCGATATCGAGACAAAGACTCGGTAGATTGTACCGTCGAATGCGCTTGAGCGTCGCGTCCCAACGGTACAGTTGACTTAAACGCGTCGCCGTGCACGGCATCGTGGTCATAGTCGACACGAATGCGGCCGCCGGGGTGTTGTCGTCCACGCACATGCCGACACCGTTGCCCTGGATGAGGAAGACCGCACCACCGGCGACTGCTACCGAATCGCGTTGCAGCTGAGCCAACCACACATCAGTGAACATGATCTCCCAGCGCTGGTTGACGTTCGTCGCATCGCAAGTCCCTGTCGTCACCTGCTTGGTGGCACTGATACCAGCTTGAAGACACACTTGGTAGACCGGGTTCTTGAACTGCTGGGACGTCTCGTTGTACACAAACTGCTGCGCGGCGCTGTCGACATTGCACACGGCCATCACCACACGGCCCAGCGGGTCCGCGATGCCCTTGTCCACACACAGCGTTGGCTTGCGCGCGCTTTGCAGTTGGTTCGTCGTGGCGTTGTAGATCAAGGCCTGGTTCGCGCTGTTCGGGTTGCACGCAAACATCGTGACACTAGTCGCGTTCTCACTCGTGCCACCGCCATCATCCAGGCAGAGGGTGGGCCGGTCCTGGAGGCGCAACAGGAACTCGCGCTTGGACTGCAGCAGACTTGGGGTCGTGTACGTCGTGATCGGCGACACCAGGTCGAGATCGTAGAGGTAACTCAGGTTGCGTGGATTACACGCCGCCATGCCCATCTTCTCGGAAGATGACCACACACAAAGCTTCTTGTTCACGTTGGCGAACGACTGCACAGCCGCGGTATACACAATCGCCTGGTTCTTGCTGGTCGCGTTGCATGTCGAGATCGCGAGATTGGTCAAAGGTGGCGAGCCACCGTCGTCTAGACACATCGCCGGGTTCTTACCACTGCGGAACCGACTGACCTTGGCATCCCAGGTCCAAATCTGGTACTCGTTTCCAATCATGCACTTGTTGAGGAGGGCGAACCGGCCTCCGTTCGCAGGTAAGCTGCCAATGTCCGCGCACAGATTCGGGTTGGCGTCGAGTTGGCCATTCCATACAATGCGGAACTTGGCTCCACCCGTGACTGCGTTCACAACGCGCGTTTGCTCGGCCAGCACGTCCGGGACACTCACGATCTCAACGCGCTGCTCGTCTATCCACGGGTAACACGATGTCGTCTGTACAGCTGCACCCTGTAACTTCGTGAAAATGGAACCCCGCTTCAAGCACGGGGCATCGCAGTAAACGCACTTCAGCTGTTGGATCGTCTCGTTGTACATGAACACCTGATACCGGGAATAGATCTGGCACGATGTCAGGTTCAGGTGGCCAATCCAATCACCCCATCCCTGACCGTCTCTGTAGTCATCCCAGCCCGTCAAACACATCGTCGGTTGCGCTATGCTGCGAAGCTGACCGTACGTGGTGTTGTACTGGAAGAGTTGGCTCGGGTTGCTCGGATTGCACGGGAACAGCACGATCGGATCGATACGCGCATCGACACACAGCGCGCGCGGACCAGGTAGACGCAACATGACCCCACCGGTGGTCTGGAGAGCGGGCGATGGATCAGGCACCGAGTACTGCAGTTGCGACGTGAACAGTTGGCTCGAGCTCAACGCGTTGCACGCAGCCATGCGCATGAGGATGCCACTGCCGGTGGTCCAGACATCTCCGTCGCTCACACACAAGTTGATCTTGCTCGGGTTGTACCAACGCTGCAGCGTGGCGTCATACGCAAACTTCTGGTCTTTGCTCGCGGCATTGCACGGCATGTAGCGCAGGTACGCGCCAGCTCCAGTGGTGGAGGCACCGTCGTCGAGGCACATGTTGGCACCGATGAAGCTCAGGAGCTGCTTCGAGGAGGCGAGGTATACCCAGATGGCCGTGGAGCATCCGTCGAGTCGGATATTCGCGCCCGTGGTCCCCTTTGGTCCTTCGGAACACAAGTTGCTTTTGCCACTTGCGCGCATCGTGAAGCGGGCACCTCCCGCAACAACATCAAGCACGCGCTGCTGCTGCGCTTGTCGCGTGGCTCTCACTAGCACTTCAAAGTGTTGATTCGGACTGGTCGCGTTACACGTTTTCAGAGTGAATTGGGAGCCGCTAGCGCGCACGGCGCCGCCGTCGTCCAGACACAGGTTGTTCTTTGCCGGATTGCGGATCATTTGGGTGGCGTCGTCGTACACAAAGCGCTGGTTGGTACTCGAGGTGCTGCAGTCGTTCATGATCAGCAGCACCGCGCCAGACACCGTAGTGCCACCGTCGTCGACGCACAAGTTCGTCTTGCGCGAGCTACGCAGCTGACTGGTCGAGGCGTTGTACACGAAAGTTTCGTTGGAGTCGAAGGCATTGCACGGGAACGGGATGAGCTTGGTCTCATTCTTCTTGAGACCACCGCCGTCGTGCAGACACAGGTCGTTCTTGCCGACGATGCGCAGAAGAACCTCGACACCGCTGGCGAGAATCGCCGATGGTGACGGCGCCGCAGTATTCGCCAAGCGCCGAGTCTCCGGAGCGAATGGGTCCAGCGAGGCTGCCACGGGTAGCTCCGCCACGAAGCCGCAGAGTCCCACAAACAACAGCAGCGCCCATCGACAGCGTTGACTCGCATTCCAGCCACGTCGCCCTTGCGTCCCATCACGGAGACCTTGTCCTCCCCAGTCGTCGACGCCAGCACACATCACCTTCTTTCACGTCTCTTGTTTGGCGCTCTTCGTTCGTTCTGTGTTCTTAATCGTCGCGTGCTGGGTAGCAGGTAGAAGAAGAACTGAGAGGGACTGCGACTCTCTCCTTGCGCGTGCCGCAGGTTCAGCTCCGTGGGAGCCTCGCTCGCCGCAGCCATCCGTTGCAGCGGTGAGCTGCCCACATCCGTAACGACTTGGAGTTTCGCCCTGCACGTACGCGTCGAGCACTCCACTCAGTGTAGTCCGAAACTAACGGCGCTGCTCCGGGACTGAGGTTGCCTCAGCCTACCTGTGGCGTCTCGTCGCGAGGCTAAGGTTCCGGCGGCCGTTCTCAACGCGTCCCAGCTTCACAACACTCCTGCGATCCCTTGAGTCGAACGTTCGTCGGGTGGAGTTTCGAGGGAGCCGCTCGCGTTGGTAGATTCAGCGAAGCGAGACCACCCATTCCGACTGGATGGATGCCTCACGTTCTAAATTTAATTCTGAAAACTTCGACTGCTTGTTTGAGTTCGCACACTCTCACAGATGCGCGAGAGTAACCATCAAGTGCGATCGCTACGAAACGACCCCAAGCGAGAGATAGTAACTGCAGCCCTCAATTCAGGGTTGAGCAGCTAGAGGAAACCCGCCCAGAGAAGTCAAAACTCAAGCTAATCCGGATATAGTTTCCAAGAATCCTGTTGTAATACCACCGCGAGACATCAATTCAAGATCTTTTATGGAGTCGATCACGATCTGGGGCTGTGCCTCTGCATACTGAAACGAACGCTCTCCACCTCTTCGGTACTAAGCGGTTACCGGCCCTTCCAGAAAGAGAAACTAAGTTCACAAGTCTTGGGTCGTGGGCTCCACTTGCAAAAACATAGCGAAATGTTGGATCAACGTGTGCACAACCAAGGCCAACAAACACCGTTTGGGCACAGCTCGCTTGGCGTGACCGCAGTAACGAACACGGCGAATCGCAGTCGGAAACGAAGCAAACAACCCCACTCCACGAGGAGCAGCACCACAGAGCCCGCGGAGACGAAACTGACAAGCCCCCTTCCCGACGTGCACCATATAGAGTACATAGCCCAATTACGAAGACCCCACCCACTTTTTGTGTACGTTTCTGTGGAGATTCCGTTGTTGAGTTTGTGAGTCGGGGCTGTCACGAGTCGCTGGAGGCTCTCGAGGTGGCATTCGCCATTCACGAGCTTCGCAGTTCTGTTCTGAGTTCCAAGCCCGATGGAGATTTCATATGCAAACACATCCCGTTGTTGATTTAGATACATTACAATCTCTCATGAGCAGCGATGCCATGCCGAAGTACGTAGAAAAAGAGGACACGAAACGTTTAGGCGTCGTTGAGCAGGAGGCCGTTGTTCGTGGTCTTCTGCTTGGGCTTGATGTTGACAAGCGTGACGCCGAACATGGTGAAGCGGTAGCCACCTGCGAAGCGGTCCTTCGGGTTCGTGCGCACGAAGAAGATGAAGATGAAGCCGATGACCACGATGATGAAGATCTTGTGGATGTTGTCGATGTACGCCTGCGACACCGTCGTGCCGATCTTGAGCGCGTGGCGGTAGGAGCTGTTGAACGTGATGCCACCCACGACGCCGCCAATGGACCAGGCAGTGAGGATCAGGCCATGCATGGCGCCGATGTTGTAGGCGCCAAACATGTCGGTCAAGAAGCACGGGATGGAGCCAAAGCCGCCGCCGTAGCTTGTCGTCAGGATGAAGACTTCGGCGAGGAAGACCCCGTAGTTCTTGTGCGAGATCACCACGGGGAGCGTGCCCACAATGATCAGCTGCGTGAGCAGCGTGTAGTGGAAGATGCACTTGCGGCCGAACGCCGACTCCAGTTTGAAAGTCTTGATGAAGAAGTCGGAGATGGCCGGCAGCATGAGGCGTCCGCAGCAGTTGAAAATGCCGTTGATGGAGACAATGTCCGAGCCTTGGTCCTGCGTCTTGCCGAAGATGTCCACACACATACCCGACAGCTTGGACAGCACGATGAGACCGAAGAGCTGGTTCGCGAAGAACATGATGTACATGAACACGAAGTCGATGGACTTGATGGCGTCGATCAACGTCAGCCTGCGCACGAGGCTCGCAGCCTCTGGCTGCTGCGGGTCGTGGAGCTCTTCCGCCAGCTTCTGGGCCGTCGGGGTCTTGATGGACTCGTACTCGTGGGCGCTCATGACGCTGATGCGCTCGCCCTTCTCCACGGCGTCCTCCACCTCCTTCACGGCTTCACCGTGGATGTTGAGACCAGCGACCGAGAAGTCGTGGTGAGGAGAGCGCATCACGATGGCGCACAAGGACAGCACAGTCGCGAGCGAGAAGCCAATCACGAGGAAGAGCGACGGAAGCCCGACGGCCTTCTCGATCGGGATGTACGCCTTGCCCCACACGACGGCGCCGAGACCGTAGCCGCCCACCGCGAAGCCAGCAGCAGTGCCGCGGTAGTCGGGGAACCACTTCTGCAGCGCCGACACTGGCGAGATGTAGCACAGCCCCATGCCAAAGCCACAGAAGACGCCGTAGCCGAAGATCACTCCCGCGAGCGACTTGTAGTGGAGCGAGATGGCGCAGATGATCTTGCCCGTGAGGAAGGCCGTGGTGCCCAGACACAAGCCGGCTCGCGGGCCGTTGCGCTCGATCCACGGCCCCATGATCGCAGTCGTCGTGCCGAACACGCCCACCGCCGTGTAGAACGCGTTCACCGCCTTCTCGGCCTTCGCGTTGTTGTAGATGTGCGTGTCGATGGGCTTGTTGAGCACCGACCACGCGTACAGCGAGCCGATGCAGAACTGGATCAGGAACGACGCGAAGAACAAGTACCAGCGCGAGAACTTGATGCCCGTGATGGTCAGGTAGCGGTTCTTGCCGTAGTAGAACATGATGAGGTGGTCCTCGGCCGCGTCCTGCTCCGGCGTGCGGTGCTTGGTGCTCACCGTCCAGTGCTGCTTGATGCGGGCGCTCACCGCCTGCTTGCAGGTCTTGGGCTCGGCTGGCGCCGTGTACGCTGCTGGGACTGGGAGATCGGTTCCGCCCATGGCTGAGCGCTCGGGTCGTGAGGTGCTGGGACTCGCTTGGGCGCCGCGCGGCAGATTGGAGAATGAGAAAGCGAAGCGCAGGGCAACTTGGCATTGGCAACTGTTCCGGTCATTAAGCAGCAGCAGAAAGAAAAGACCCTCCTGTAGAGTATCACAACGTCATTCACGCTCCTCACTCATCCTCTGAGGTGGGCCGTCGCCGTTGTTGCCGTACGTACTGTAACCTGGCGAACGTACCCATCACTATCCATTTGACTGAGTATTCAAACTGGATACTTCAAATCATTATATAGAGATAATTAGTTACGAAGATAGTCTAATCTTAAATATAGCTCTTAAGTAGAATATAGTCACATGATATATAAAAGGTAATCAGTTTTGAGGGAGTGGTGAAATAGGCTACAGGTAGTGTCACCTCCCTCCTGGCTTCAACTTCGACGCTGAAGTTGGGCGGTGGCCCGTCCACGCATCCGACGTTTGGTTTTCTGTTTTCCACATCCAACTTTTCCACTCCTCTTCGATTTGTTGCCTGGTGCCGGCACCGTGCCGGTCGCAATCCACGTATCTTTGCACACTAGTACAACGTGAAGAACATGGCTCCATAAAAGCAGCGGCAACGAAAAGTACCGTTTCGAGCGAAGGAATTCGCGTAAATGACGGAAATCTAAGAGGTTTTACGGCTTTTCAGGGCGTGGGTCTCTTTAGAATTCCTGATGTTGCCTCCATGTTGCGTGAGCAGAGACCCACAATCGATTCACCCATCAATTCATAGAGTTTTCGCTGATCAAATCGCTTCCTTGAAGTTGGGAAACTCGTCATCGACTCTTTGTCAGCGCGTCGCGAGTTCAATGCGATAAAAAGGAAGCTCAAGCAAGCCGTTGCCCCTCAGCTGACGTGCCACCCTTCTCCCTGATTCACGCTCGCTCTATTTCTCTATTTCTTCCTCTCTCTCGCTTGAGACCAGCCGAGGCCCGAGGCATAGACGCCGCAATGATCCGCTTGGATCAAGCAGACCACATCACTTGTCGCCGCGTTAAGCAGCTCAATGCGCCCGTCCAATGTTCCGGTGCGAAGTCCAAGCTTTCCATTCTGTGTCGCCCTCAATGAACGCAAGACTGGAGTTTCCGGTGCGTTGCCCACGGCTGGAAATGCAGGACGGATCCACAGTAGTGTTGCCAGTCGAGAGTCAAGGGTGGCAAGTTGCCGGGCAACTCTCTGACGTCAGGACGTGATCTGTAACGGCGATGTGATACTCTAGGTACCGGTACTGATATCCACAACGCAGGCTTCCTTCTTCGTTCCAGCAGCGAAGTCTGCCATCAAATCAAGCCTCGCCCTCAAAGCCATACTTCGACGTCCCTTCCGAATAGACTCGGATTACTTTGCAGAAGTACTCCGGATCCCAACAAACCGGGTAAACAATCGTGATCACGATCTACCGGTACAATCAGTGTCGTTGTGAGCCAAGGTAATGGTCCCGATCGAGATCGAAGCCCGCTTTCCAGAACAAAAACGGGTGAGGAAATGGAAACCCAACCAGGCAAGTCACTATCACCGCCATGGCGTCTGTGCTCGGATATGGTCTTCGAAGGGGAAGAGAGCCGCTCTGATGGTCGGCGACGTCTTCAAGGTGGTGTTTGATGCAAATGAGGGCGATGTGGTCAGTCAGCAACTCGCAGCAAGCACGAGAGACGCCTCTGTGGCACTGTAACGTTGCGCACGGTGAGCAAGCCGACTTCGTTAATCGGCGTTTTGACTGAGCGCTTGTTGTCCGCGTAATCGCGGCCTACGCGGCAAAGCTCCGTGCCACCAATCGAGACAACGCGCTTCACCCACTCGTCGAAGACCACCTCAAACAACGCGATAGCATCTTGAAGTCGAAGACCGCGAGCCTGCGCATACGACAGATAGCACAGCAGTGACCTCGTCCGCAAGAAGGTGTCATGAGGCCTTGTTGGGCGTAG
The DNA here is from genome assembly GCA_023337875.1 of Pythium apleroticum. NCBI lineage: Eukaryota > Oomycota > Peronosporomycetes > Pythiales > Pythiaceae > Pythium > Pythium apleroticum. The sequence continues at coordinate 23,654 of JAADXN010000226.1, read as the reverse complement.
GAACTGAAATAGGATAGATATCGGAACTGTAGCCATGTCCTTTCGACCGTGTGTTAACATCACCCCGGAGGTTAAAACCGGTAGGTGTACAGCGCCCTATGACATATTTCTGTTTTGATTGAGTCATTGGGGTCTTCTATTCAGGTGACAGTGGAGAGCTCCGCTGCACCGCATCCGCCACAGATCCCTCTTCCATTTTCGACCGCGGACGCACATGCTGCTCGCGCGCGCCCGTCTCGTTCGCGCTCCCTCCGCCGTGATCTCGACTCGCTCGACGACAATCGGAGTCTCGCGCACCATGTCCACCGCCTCCAGTGACAAGCCGCACGACATCGTGCTGGGTGAGTGGCGAGACGCGTGGCCAAAGATCTCGTCTGCCAAAGATCTCCTACTGACTCTGTTTGCGTGTGTGTGTGGGTGGCTGTGGCAGACCGCTTCTGCCTGCGCCAGTTCGACGACCCAAAGTACCACGGCGCGCAGATCAAGTTCGACAAGGCGGCCTTTGAGAAGAAGATCAACGAGGTCTTCCGCGAGCGGAATGGCGAGCTGGTCGACGGGTATGTGTGGCAGTGTCTTTGTTGCGTCAACAGGCAACGCTGACCTGTTCCTTTTTATAATACATAGTTACGCTCCGTTCTGCAAGCACTTGTTCGTGGAGAACTTCACGGACACGCGCGTTAATGAGCTGCCGATCACACAGGCCAACGCGCGCCTGCTGCTGTCCGACTACGAGGCGCGTGTGCCACACGAGCTGCCCGTGTACGTTCGCCACTGTCTACAACACCTTTGCTATACATGCTGAGTCAGTCAGCAGCTAACCATCTTGCTCTATGCAGGCTTGTCCGTTGGTTCCCGTCGCACAGCGTGACGCCGACTGTGGCCAAGTACCTGGACATCATCCTCTACAGCCGCGAGCAGATCCACAAGGAGAACGCCGCGACTGGACTTGAGAATGACGCGAGCCAGGAGCACGCGCCGTGGGGCATCATCTCCATCAAGGCCCAGGATGTCGACCACGAGCTCCCGATGAACCCGATCACGCTCATGCGCAACGCGCTGGGCAAGGAAGAAGGCGGCTCGGGCGTGCCGCTCGTCCGCGAGAAGTACCTCGAGTCGGTTGAGTACTGGCGAAAGCACGCTATCGTCAAGTAAATCCCACCCTGCAAGGACATCAGTGACCACCATCTCGCCGTCCACGCGCCTCACCACAAACTGAAAAAACAAGTCGCTGTTTGCAGATCATGTAATTAAAGGCTTCAGGCGTCTTAACTATGGGCCGAAGACCTCTCGGTGAGGACATCTTAGCACGGATTCGTCTTCATGAAGTCGTCCCACGCCGTGTTGAGCGCGGCGAACACTCGCTCGGCGATCAGCAGCTGCTCCGCGTTGCGGCCGGAGCTCTTGTCCGGGTGCACGACGATCATGGCCTTGCGGTACTGCTTCTTGATGTCGTTGACCTGGATCAGCTTGCCCATGTTCACTTCCGTCCACTTGGAGTCCTCCCACATCACGTTGTGCATGGTCGAGATGAGCGTGCGGATGTTCTTCACGCGGCCGTTGTCTTCCGCCCACGCCTTGAGCTTCGGGCCCAGCACGGCGCTGGCGCTCTCCTTCATCGCGTTCATTTGGTTCTTCGCCGCCTCTCGCTGGCGGAGCTCGTCGCGGGCCTTCTCCACGTCCAACTGCATCTGTCGCTCACGCTCCTCCATCGCACGCCGAACGTCGTCCGACTTGGTCGATTTATCAATAAACTTGGGGTTGTACACGTTCGATCCATCAGAGGACACCGCAAACTTCTGCATCTCCGCCATCGTGACAGGGCCGACTGTCTGGCCGCCGTCGTCTTCAAACTTTGGCTGCTCCGTGCGCTGCTGTGGAGAGGCTCGACCCCCTCCGCCGCCTCCGCCGCGACTCGGCTGCTGCGCCAGCGGATCCATGGAACTGAGGAAGTCGTTGGCCTTTGGGGCGGGCGTGGCACCGCCCGCACTCCATCCGCTGTCGTTCATCAGGTTGACGTCTTGCTTCGGTGCTGGCGTCGACTGCCCACCGGACAAAAAGTCCTCGAAGCTCTCCGGAGGAGGCGTCGCTTCTACCTTCTTCACATTCCCGGATCCAGTCCTTGACGACGGTGCCGATCCAGACGCAGAGCCTGATCCAGACGCCGCGCGTCCGTTCACACTGTTAGAAGATCCCGTGCGCTCCGGCGGCGGCGTTCCGGACTGCGGCGTGTCCGAGTACTTGGCGGGACGGTCGTTGTGGAACGACGAGCCACTGGTCTGGCGCGACGTAGACGGCTTGGTGATTGGGTCGCCTGCGCTCTTGCGCGCTGCGGCGTCGCTGGACCACTTGAGCACGGGCTTGCGCTTGAAGATGAGCCCGGTCTTCTGCGGCCGCGCGAGCCGCAGCAGCTTGCAGATCACGCGGCCGTTCACGAGCGGCACCTTCTGCGTGGGCGAGGTGATGTCCAGCCAGAAGAACGTGCTGGTGGCGCCGTTCGCTGTCTTCACGGACGTGTTGATGCGGAAGCGGAAGTGGAAGGCGCTCGGGTCTTTGAGGGGGAAGTGGCGGTGCACATCGGCGAGCGTGACGTCGCCGCCGCCGCTGGGCGCCGGGATGCGGAAGGCGTTGGGGTGCGAGCGGTCCTCTCCGTCCTCGCCCTGGATATAGTAGAAGGCCCAGATGCCGCCTGCCGTCGCCATGGTGCTCGCGTAGCTTCTCGAGTGCGAAGATGCGCCGCCACCTCACTCCCGCGGCTTCAAAGAGCGAGCCAAAACGGCGGCAGCCAAAGCCAAAACGGACCCACTCAGGTGGTCCACATAAAATAGATTGGAACGTTACTGTAGATGTGGATGTTGGAGGGCACGTACCGTACCCCAAGGGTACGAAAATCCAGAGAAACGTAACCAGTGGAACGGACTGATTTTTCATTTAGGTGTAGGGTCTAGAATTTCGGAAAGCAATCAAGTGCTGAGGATTTCTGCAGTGTCGGCTGGTTGCCCTACACCTCCTGAGAGAGACTCTCTCACCCCTTGAGTGTCCATTGGCGCAAACTCCGTGGGTCAACCCACGCGCCGCAAAAGATCTCGCTCGTGCCCTCACAACATCCCGCCTGGTCAATACTTCCGCGCAAGCCCACGGCGCGTTCTCGTTGTCCCCTCGCCGCTGCGGTTGGGTGTGTGGGTTGCACCCCTGATCCTTGTCGGCGGCTCCTCGCTTCCAGGCTTCCAGGGGACGACCAAGGGCCAGTTCTCCAGCCGGCTTCCCCACGGCGCCACTGGATTCGCATCTCAGCAGGCGGCGTGACACCGCGTGCACCGCCACCGCCTGGAACTCCCGGACCATCAGCGTCCGCGTCTCGCCTGAGGACACTTGCAGTATTCGCCAACTCGCAGAGACCTGGTCGCCATGAACGTCGCCCACGTCGTGGCGTTCCTCGCCAGCGCCGCGCTCTGCGTGGACGGCGTGCGCGCCGACAGCGACGGCTCCGGCTCCGTCGTCATCTACGTGGTCATCGGCGTCGTCGTCGTGCTCTTCATCGCGGCCGCCGTCTTCGTGTGGATGCGCAAGAGCAACCGCAAGAAGGACAACGACCTGCCGCTCCACGAACCCGTGCAGGTCAGCGTGCCGGCGCCGCCCGCGCGCCCCAACAACAACAGTCGCGGCGGCGCGCGCCAACAGCAGCAGCCGCAGCAGTACCAGCACCACCAACAGCAGCAGCAGATGAACCTCAACGGCGCGCCGGCCCCAGTCAACCAGAACTACCAGGGCTACGCGTCCCCGCACATGAACGGCGACCGCCGCGACCGCAACGCCGGCAACTACCAGGAGCCGAACCGTCCGGAGCGCAAGCCGCAACCTCGGCCCGACAGCCGCCCGAACCCGAACGCGAACCCGAACGCCCCACCTCAGCCGCGGCAGCCGCGATCGACGCAGCAACCGGGCGCTGGGGGACGCGCGAACAGTGGCCAGCAGCGTCCTCAGCGAGCCAACGAGACTGCGACCCGCGTGCTCGCCGAGTTCCAGTCGGACCCTGCGCTCTGCCGGCGCAAGATCCCGTACGCCGCGCTGTACTTCACCCGCGTGCTGTCCAAGGGCGCGTTCGGTGAGGTGTGGCTGGCGCAGCTGGAGAACCGCCAGGTCGCTGTGAAGCGCATCCTGAACGAGAAGAAGAACGACGAGAAGGAGATCGAGTGCTTCGCCGCCGAGATCAAGCTCATGGCGTCGTTTTACCACCCGAAGATCGTCGAGTTTGTCGGCGTCTCGTGGAGCACGCTCCAGGACCTGTGCGCAGTGACCGAGTACATGGCCAAGGGCGACCTGTACGGCTTCTTGAAGCGCAAGAACGGCCAGCTCAACTGGAGGGACCACAAGGCCTACTTGGCCGAGGACGTCGCGGACGCGCTCGGCTACCTGCACTCGCTGTCTCCCAAGGTCATCCACCGCGACCTCAAGTCGAAGAACATCCTGCTAGACGACTCGTTCCGCGCCAAGCTCAGTGACTTTGGCATCAGTCGTGAACGGTCTCTGGAAGAGACCATGACCGCGGGCGTGGGAACCATCTACTGGACAGCGCCAGAAGTTCTCATGGGCAAGAAGTACACGGAGAAGGCTGATATCTACTCGTTCGGTATCGTCATGTCGGAGCTCGACACGCACGATGTGCCGTACTCGGACCTGCGGGACGAGGCCGGCAAGAAGCTCCAGGGCATGAAGATCGTTCAGCAGGTCATCAAGAAGAAGCTGCGCCCGACGTTTTCCAGTAGCTGCCCGACCAAGGTGCGGGAGCTGGCAAACAGGTGTCTCGACTCGGAGCCCGACGTACGGCCGGACGCGCTCGAGCTGCTACATCTCATCCAGCGCATTCAACAGCAACTGTGAGTTCCGTAGCTGACTGGGATCTCAGCTACCTACACCCTCCCCCGCTACTGCCTCGTGGCTCGGCATCTGCACTTGACGGCGGTCGTGAAGCACGCAAGAACGGCCGATCCGTGAGCCAGAGATAGAAGTACCCCCATCGATCGTAATATCCGTGAATGCGCACCTTCCCTTCCATACACTCGCTGACTCGCCACGCTTTCGTGTTACATCTACTTAGCCTCTACAATCAAAACCTTGTGCCCGTGACTGCATCACAGCTCTCGTCTCGGATCAGCGACGCAGTCTCTCACGGTCACCTCGTAGTCGAAGCCGTCGACGTGAGCCGTCTCGTTGTCGAGCGTGATCGCCGTGTCCACGCCGCTCGCTGTGAGCGCGATGTTCAAGCGGAACGAGTGCTTGCCGCCGCATCGCGACCACACTGTCCCCGTGGGGCTCATGATCTGGAACTCGTGGCTGCCGTCCGTGTAGTGGAAGCGATGGCGCGCTGCGGGGCCGCGGTCGCCCGGGAAGAAGAAGTCGGTGGAGATCTGCGCCGTGGACGACTCGGAGCCCAGCTCCACGTGGCCTGCGATGCGCACTTGCGTGATGCCGATGCGCTTCCCCTGTACGACCACAGACACGCGTGTGAGTGAGCCGACAAAAGGAGAGCGCTCCTCCTCTCCACCTACCGGATCGACCATCAGCGGGATCACGCCGTTACATGACAGACGCGCCGTCCGCGCAGTGCTCCCTGACGCCACGGCGAATGGAGCCTCGAAGCGCACGCGGATCAGACCGCCGGTCTCGTCGAAGCGCGAGTCCACGGCCACCATGTCGGGCTCCCGACAGCCCGAGCCTCGGAACGTCGCCTGCTGCGCTCGCACCGGCGGCATCCCAAACGCAGCGGCCGGCCGCGGGTCCAGCGCGACGACTAGCAGGACGACCAGCAGCAGCGCCAGCGAGGGCGGCCGCAGGAACGGCAGTCGCGGCGGCGCGGCGGAAGCCATTCTCGCATCGTGGGCGGGAGTCATGGCACCCACCTCACGCCCTTTCGGCCGCTTTCTACCGTGAAATGGAACAAAGATCGGGAACCGTGGCGCTGTATTGACGACGGGCTAATTCAAACTAAGCTAATTAGCTAATTAGTCTCTTCAACTCAACTCGCATCCGCGTCGGCCGCCAACTCGGCCATGCGCTGCTGCAGCACTGCGATCTCCTCGTTGAGATCGTTCGACTCGAGCACTTCGTTGCGGTGGCGATTAGCTGTTGACAAAAACCACGGCGCACGTGAGTGTCTTCCGTCCAACTAGTTCGAACCTCAGAGGCCAGAACGTACCTGACTGGGTCGACGAGTCTCTCTGCTGCCTGAGGAACACGCGTCGCCCGTACAGCGCCGTCTCCAGCCGCTGCATGTGCCTCTTGACGTTCGCAATGTCGCGTGTGAAGCCCTCCATCTCCATCGTGCGGCGCTTGTCCAGCTCGCGGTAGCGCGCGCGCAGCTTGGTCAGTCGCGTCTGCAGATCCTGGATACGACGAGCACACGCCTCCTGCAGGGCTGTGTACTGCTCACGCAGAATGTGGAGGTCGCGCTCGCGTGCTATTGCCTGGCCGCGTAGCTGCTCAGTGTACTGCGCCGTTTCTTCTTGAGCCTTCTCCTTGGAGGCGTCGGCTTCGGCCATCGCTTCTTTCGTCGCCACCACTTTTTCTTGGACCAGCTCCTGGCACTTCTCCGTCATCGTGAGCAGCTCTTCCTGCGCGACTCGCTCCGTCTCTTGGGACTGGTGGCGTAGTACGAGGTAGTCTTTCGTGGTCTTGTGTAAAAGCCGCTGGGACTTGGTGAGCTGCTTCTCCAACAGCTCATTGGTCGTCTCAAACTGCCGCACTTCCTGCTGCAGCTTCGATTTCTCCTCCGCAAACTGGTCCAACAGCTCCTTCACACACGCATAGCGCCATTCTCATCAGCTCCAATCAACAGATTCATCGTGACGCTGGGCACTCTCACCTGGATCCGCTCGTGGTGCAGTTGCTGCTGCTTGGCGAGCTGCTCCTGGAGGTTGCTCACGGCCTTGGCCATCTCATCGGCTTGGTCGTTGGGCATGTAAATCGTACGCAGTATCTGGCTCGTAGCTGGAGTTACCAGCCCACTGCCTGTCGTCGTCCTGGAAGTAGTCGCTCCGTGCGGGCGTCTCGTGGCCGCACTGGCGGACCGTCTCTTCGTGGAGACTCGCGAGCGCTCCGACGCGAGCATCTCCTCCGAGCCAACGTGCATCGTCGACGGATACGGATACGTCATCGACCCCAGCGGAGGCGGATACGACGCCACCGTGCCAGGCCGACTGTCGCGGACGAATGTAACCTGAGTATCACACAGCAACATCAGCACACGCACCCTCAATGGTCATCACCAGCAGCAATCGCACTCACCTCTTCCGTCACGGGCTGCGTGAGCGCCAACAGATGCTGGATTTTGCGTCGGTCGTCCTTCTCCTGTATCCGCAGCGCCTCGTTCTGCGTCTCCAGCGCCAGCTTCTCCTCCTTGAGCTGGAAGATCGTGGCGTTCGCCTGGCGAAGCGCCTCCTCCCGATCCAGCAGCTCCTGCTGGCGCGTCTTGAGCTCCCACTTGGCGCGATGCAGCTCCTCTTTCGAAACCTTCACAATGGACACCACCATCGTCAGCACACATCCACACACATCTCCCTACGCGCGTGGTAATACAACTTCAGAGTCCCGCACCTCCACGTTGGCCATGTGCTCGAGCATCACTCGCCGCTCTTCCTGGAATTTGTCGCAGCGCTGGCGGTAGAACTCCAGCAACGCGACCGCATCTCGCCCACTTCCCTCAGCATTCGCCAGTCGTGTCGGACGCTTCGGCGGCGAGCCGTACGAGAGCAACTCGTCGCCGTCGTCGACGTCGTCCGAGCCCATTTTTGCCTTTTCGCGGGGTTTCCGAAGCGAAGCTTTCGGTTTTAGAGGAACCCACTAAGTTCGGTATCCGAGCCGAACTTAGCACCTCGGACTGTTGCATCTCGAAATAGGAGAAGGCAACACCACTTGCTGGAAATGGCACACGGCGAGCTACTGCAATCGCCCAGCGGCTCTACTAACGCCACGCGGCGGACACCAAGATGCCGTGCATGCGCATGCGCCGCGTGGTGCTGCTGCTCGTGAACGTGGCCGCCACGTCGCTCACGCTGTTCACGGGGCTGCGCGAGAACGCCATCTTCCAGCTCATCGTGGGCCGCAGCGGCCTGCTGCGCTCGCGGCTGAAGCAAGGCCGCATCAACTACGACATCGCGCGGCTGGATGAAGTGCCGTCGCACGTGCTGCCCGACCTCATGGAGGTCGCGGACACGTACAAGTTCCACCGCGCGCCCACGCGGTCGCCGTCGTCCACGGGCGAAGACCGCAGCACGTGCATGCGCGTCAACTCCATGAACACGACGATCATGAACGTGTACTTCGACGACGCGTTCGGGCAGAATGTGCGGCGCGAGCAGTTGTTCACGTTCAGCATCTCGGCGCCGCACTGCGAAGTGATCAACTTCAAGCCCAAGTGGATCAAGCTGCAGTGCGTCGACGCCATGTTCAAAGGCAACGCCACGGCCTGCAGCGAGTACATTCTCACCAACTTCGACCGACTCAAGCTCGACCGCTCGCTACAAGCGGCAGCTCCTGTGGACTTTGGCGTCGTTGGGGCGCCATACCTCAAGTGCCAGGGGCGCACCGACCAGGCGTTCATGTACGTGACCGACCTCTTGGTCATGCAGTCGTTCTGGGGCGGAGGCAGCTTCCAGGTCGAGTTTCAGAGCAGCAAGTGCTGGGCGCGGCCGGCGTTCGTGCCAAACGACTCGGTCGGGCTCTTCCGAGCCGAGGCCTACGACAAGGAAGCCACCATCGCCGTCGCCGTGCCGCTGGCACATGAGGCCGTCCGAACGGTGTCCTCCATCTACGGCCTCTTCTACCTCGGGTTCGTGATCCACGGCCTACGGATGGTCGTGTCGGCCAAGCACAGCTTCGTTTGGTACTTCACATCGGCCACCAAGAGGTCGTTCTTTGGGTTGCTCGGCTTTCTGCCATTCTCGGATCTCATCGGCCAGCTTGTGCCCGTGCGCGAGCGCGTCCGCGTCTTCCGATTCCACGGCAAGCCAGTCGTGGCTGCAAACCTGTGGATGAACCACTGGCTGTTCATCTTCCTCAGTATCCTCGACGCCTGTCTCAACGTTCGCTCAGTGTACATGATGCTCACGATGGGGACGTGGCTGCTCACCAAACGCGTCACGATCGAGAACTTTCTGTTCGTGTGCGCGCCGTTGACCAAGATCACGTGGATCACGTGTCTGGCACACACACTGTTCCAGCGCGTCGTGCAAATTGTCATATCCATCTTGGCGGCGCTGTTCGGCGGTTTTCCTCCCGTCTCACGGATTCCCGGATTTCTGCGCTGGTACGTAGACGCTGTCGCTCTGCTCACAACCTTCAAGTTCTACGCAGTCGCGCTCGTTGTTCAGCTGTACGTCGTGTTCAAAGCCAAAGGAATCCCAACAATTTCGACTCGAGCAGCGGATTCAAAGAAACCAGTCTACGGCGGATTCGCGGACGTAGCCTCGCTGTGGCATAGCGAAATCGTGATCGATCTGGCGTGCATGCTGCTCATTCAGATCGCGTTCGCCCATGTTCTCGCGTCGCTGCTGCTGCTCACGCGGTTTCGCCACGCGACTCGCAACCGCTTCCTGCGGATTCTGCAGCGTCGGTACGTCTTTGTGGGCTGGGACGCGTTTGTTTCGATGGACGCACTAGGAATCGACCCGCTGCGAGAGCCCGTGAAAGACGAGAACGGCCAACTGGTCGCAACTACGTACTGCACTGCGGGTGCTCTTTTGCGGCAGTTGGGGTCGTCAGGGCCCAGTGGCTGGGTGCGCCTGGCAGGAGAAGACGCGTTGCGTGAGATGCACCCACGCGATGCAGGCACGGTTGTGAAGCTAGATGAGGAGCGCCGAGCCCTTTGCAGCAGACGCATGTACCCACTGTCTGTCGCCAACGAGATGGGAATCAACCCACGACCAGGGAAGCTCGAGTCCAAGCGCCCCGGTCTCGTGGGTAACGACGGTAGTGGCGGGGGAATGTCAAGCAGCTCCAGTTCGCATGTCTTCGCAGTTCGACCGTTGCCTCACGAAGACGCGGTCAAAGGCGGAGACCTGCCTGAAGACAACGTGCCATTTGAACTTCGCTCTCTTCACGCTCATGTCGAATGGACTTGGGGGAGCTTGCTTCTCGTGGATTTCTTGAGGAACCCGGCGCGTTTACACGACAGCAGTGGAAACGCAGACCAGATGACGATCAAAGCTACAGCAGCCAGCAACGAACTCCGTCGCAGCAGCGTGGACGGCGAAGAAGACCCCGTGGTTGCTGTGGACGACGCACTTGGCTTGATGGACGAGAAGGAGCAGCACGCACTCCTCGTCGGTGGGGTGAAGCTGCGAATCTGCTGAGTTGAGGGGCTCGTGGGCACGAGCAGAGGTTCGTGGGCACCAAGAATGAACGCTCTGTGAGGCTGAGCACCGTATCTCACGTAGTTTCTGCCTGAAATAGGGCGACAAGTGAGCGAATTATGGAGTTGAGTCCGCATCTCTCAAGTGTCAGGACATGACTTGGCTAGAGATCTATTTGAAGCCCCCCCAATCCCACGAACCTGTGAGAGTGCTGTGTGCTATCGAGCGCCCACGTCCAGGACTCTGAAATCCTTATACGAACGGAAGGTGACGCCATGGTGTCGCTGCGGCGTGGGCTGCTGCTCAGCATGAACGTCGTGTCCACGGCGCTCACTGTTCTCACGGGGCTGCGCGAGAACGTCATCATCCAGAAGCTCGTCGGCCGCTTCGATAGCATCCGCGCGAGACTGCAGCAGGGCCGCATCAACTATAACATCGCGCTGCTCGACTTGCAGCCCAGCGGGGCGCTGCCCGACTTAGCAGACGTCGGTTCCACATATGACTTCCACGAGACGCCAACGCGCTCGCCTCTTTCGTTGGGCGACGATCGCAGCGTGTGTCTGCGCGTGAACTCCGTGAGCGCGACGTCGCTGGCGCTGCATTACGACGACATCTTTGGCCAAGGCCCTCGACGCGAACAGGTTTTCCTCTACAGCATTTCGGCGCCCCGGTGCTCCGTCATCAACTTCAAGACCGAGTGGATCGACGAACAGTGCACGAATGGTCTCTTCGGGGGCAACGCCACGGCGTGCTACGAGTACGTTTTGCAGCATTTCGAGACACTTAACCGCGACCGGAGCGTCCAAGCAGGCTCGACGAGTGACTTTGGAGAGATTGGCGTACCGTTTCTCAAGTGCCTCGGCCGGCCGAGCGACCAACAGTTCATGTACATGACCGACCACTTAGTGCTGCAGTCGTTCTGGGCGGGAGCTGATTATCACGTGGAGATCCAGAGCAGCGAGTGCTGGGCGATGCCCGTGCTCCCGAACGTTCTGCAGTCGGGATCCTTCACGTTGTATCGAACCGAGTCGGCGGACGCCCAAGCCGTTGTCGTCGTGGCTCTTCCGGCTCGGAACGTCAGTATCCAGGTCTTTTCTCTCGTGTACGCCGTGGTGACGCTTGGACTCGTTGTGCGTGGATTGATGGGCGTGTTTTCCGGCAGGAGACACGTCTGCTATCTGCCATGGTCGAAGAAAGCGACGAAGTGGCGCCTTCCGTTCGTGGATATGGAGATCTGGAGCTGTCCGACGAAAGAACGCTGCCGCGTGGTCCGCTTGCACGGCAAAGCGACCGTCGCCGCCAACTCGTGGATGAACCACTGGCTGTACATCTCCTTCAACATCGCGTACAGCGCCTTGCACGTGCGGACCCTGTACGTGCTCCTGGAAGTCGGCGCCTGGATGCTCACCAAGCGCGTGTCGTTCGAGAACTTTCTGTTCGTCTGTACGGCGCTCACGAAGCTCACGTGGCTCACCTGCCTTGCGCATTCGGTGCTTCAGCGCTCCCTGCGCGTCGCTCTTGAGGTCGCGACAGCTTTTATCCCCCGCGGCGTGCGTGTCTTTGGTCGTCTTCGGTGGTACGTGGACGCCATCGCACTGCTCACGAGCTTCAAGCTCTACTCCATGCTGCTATCGCTCCAGTTGTACGCGTTGCTGCGTCTGAACGGCTCGACGTCGTTCATGAAGCGCCGTCCAGGCTTCAAACGCCCCGTATACGGTGGCTACGGAGGCTTGGCTTCCATGTGGCACAGCGAGATCACGTGCGATCTGGTCGTGATCATTTCCATCCAGATCGCGGCGGCCCACCTCTTGGCGTGCTTGCTGCTTCTCTCTTCTCGTGTTCGCGCTGCGACGACCAGTCGAGTGCTTCGCATCCTGCAAGGACGCTTCGTGTTCGTTGGATGGGACGTGTTTGTTGCGATGGACGCGCTAGAGATTGATCCGTTCCGTGAGAAGGACGCGCTTACGACACCGTTGTTGGCGACGACGCGTTGCTCGCTTGCTGCGCTGGTTCGACAACTCTACGCGTCAGGCCCGAGTGGCTGGGTCCATCTCGCCGGAGACGAGGCCTTCAGTCGACGCGACTCCGTCGTGGACACAGAACACTTCAAAGAGAACGCGTTGCTCTACCCTCTCGACGTCGCACAACGAATCGGGTTCACGATGCCTGAAGACACTGCTCGACTGAACAAGTCGCCGACTCGCCTCGCTTGCCTCGTGAGCTCCCTCACCAAACGAGCGTGGGGGCATGCAGTGGCGCCTGTCAGTCCACGACCAGCACATGCGGCAAATGGGACCGCGGATGTCCCAACCGTAACGAAAGCCTGCTCTTGTGAAGACCGCAGCCTGCAATTGTTCGCCGAGTCTTCTTGGGGCGCTGTCATCCTCGTAGACAGTGAGCGCGATCCCGGGCGAATCACCAACGGTGATGAGATTGGCGACGGCGGCGCCGTGGTTGGGAGAGCGTTCAAGATCGTGGACGGGTTGTGTCTGCTGACAGTTGAAGAGCTCCGCCTGGTTCTCAACGACCAGCTTCAGTTGCGGATTGGGTGAGTCGGTCAAGTCAAGAATAGAGTCCTGTCGCGACAACTCACAAGAATTCACCCTCCAATATCGTCCGGCCAGCAGGCGTGAAGATGGCCCGCTGGCCCCAGAGGGTGCTGTCGTTCCTGAACGCTGTGTCGACGGTCCTCACGCTGCTCACGGGCCTCCGAGAGAATGCGCTGATCTCGTTCTTCTCGAGCGAATTCCGTCTCATCCGCTCCCAATTTGAGCACGGCCGCATCAACTACGACATTGCGCGGCTCGACCATCTTGCTGTGGGCTCGCTGCCAGACCTGGTGACGATCAGCTCGGACTACGACCTCCACTCCACGCCAACGCGATCGCCGCACAACTTGGGCGAAGATCGCAGCGTGTGTCAGCGAGTAAACTCCATGAGCGCGTCCTCCCTGGCGATGCACTACGACGACGCGTTTGGCGCGGGGCCTCGACGGGAGCAGGTCTTCCTGTACAGCATCACCGCTCCACACTGCAAGATTATCAACTTGGAGCCGCAGTGGGTGAGAGCGCAGTGCATCGACGGCTCATCCCAAGGCAACGCTACGGCCTGTCACGCGTTCGTCTCGTCAAATTTTGACCTATTGGTTGAAGATACCGCCATCCAAGTGGGGATCCCGGTCGACTTTGGAATCGTAGGAGAGCCCTTCCTCAAGTGCACTGGTCGCCCCCGCGAATCGTTCAAGTTTGGCACCCAGCTGCTCGTTCTGCAGTCGTTCTGGGCCGGCCAGCCGTACCACGTGGAGATCCAGAGCAGCGTTTGCTGGGCGAGACCGACTGAAATCAAAGGGCTCTTCCAAGTCGAAGCTGCCGACCAGCAAGCCACCGTCGTGGTCGCGGTGCCTCCCGTGCACTGGCTGCTGAGTTTCATTCCTTCGCTCTACGCTGTGGTGATGGTCGTGATGATCGTGCGAGGCCTCTCAGCCTTCTTCTTCAAGAGCCGTGAGGTGCCTTACGTTTCTGGCCGAAGTACAGAAGACGCCAAGCCTTCCCTACGCCGATCCACGGTTGTGTCTGTGACCTTCGCGCTGCTCTTGAAGCCGATTCGGAAGCGGATCAACGTCTTGCAGTTCCACACAACCAAGACGCTCGTGGGCTCGAACCTCTGGATGAACCACTGGCTGTACATCACCGTGAGCGTCCTCGACAGCGCCATCCGCTTACGAACCGTCTACGCGATCCAGGAAATGGGCACGTGGATGCTGACCAAGCAGGTGTCGCTCGAGAACTTCTTCTTCATCTGCTCGGCGCTCACGCGACTCACGTGGCTCACGTGTCTGGTCCACACGCTGCTGCGCGCCGTGCTCACCTCTGCACTCAACATCCTCAATCCAATTCTTCTCTCGTGGACAAACCGCCACACGCGCGCGTGCGCGTTCTTGATCTGGTACATCGACGCCGTGGCGCTGCTGGTCAACTTCAAGACGTACTCCGTGCTGCTCGTGCTGCAGCTCTACATACTGCTCCACGCGCACGGCTCCACGACGCTCATGCGACCTGCGGATCCCTTCAAGCGGCCTGTGTACGGCGGCTACGCGGACCTGGCGGGCATGTGGCGCAGCGAGATCGCGTGCGACCTGCTGGTCGTGTTCTCCATCCAGATCGCCGCCGCGCACGTGCTGGGCTCGCTGCTGCTGCTGACGCCCATGCGTCACGCGACGCACAGCCAACTGCTGCGGATCCTGCAGCGGCGGTACGTCTTCGTGGGCTGGGACGCGTACGTCGCCATGGAGGCGCTGGGCATCGACCCGTTCCGTCGCGCCGACAAGACGGCGGACGACAAGAGCCGCGTCGCGCCCTCCATGGCCGTGTGCTCGATCGCAGCGCTCACGAGGCAGCTGTACGCGTCCGGGCCTAGTGGCTGGGTGCGGTTCGCAGGCGACGCTGCCTTCGCGTCCAACGCCTCGCACTCGGGAGAGCTCCACTACCCGCTGGCATTAGCGGCGTCCATGGGCTTTGTCGTCCCCACCGACACCCCCACTGCGCCGCTGGACACGCAGACGCCGCCGTATGAGCCCCACGCCCTCGACAGACAGCACGCGCTGCGCAGTCGCATGCTGCTGCCCTTCCGCCCACCGCAGCAGTGCAGCGTCAAGCCTTTCGCCGTGACGCCAACGCCGCCGCAGCGGAGACCGTCGGTCAGTCGCGTGGGGCTGCGCGACCGCCTGCTGCACATGCACGTGGAGTCGCGGTGGGGCGCCGTGGTGCTGGTGGACCACAGCAACGCGCCTGGCTACGTCGCCAAGCGCGTGCCGGGCCCCACGGACGGCGGCGTGTTCGTGGTGGCCGACGCGCTGCATCTTCTGGATGCCCAGGAGCTCCATGGGCTCATCACGGGCGAGTTGAAGATGTGTATCCGTTAGGAGTTCGTACCAGTTCTTAACAAAGTCGATGTGGACCACCTCGCAAATAGTATCATACAGTAGAGGCTGTATGTGATAACACAGGCGCCTGGGCAGCTCCCAGGGTGTGCTCCCTCCAAAAGCGCGCCGTCGGTGCTGAGCAGGACGCGACGCGGCACCCGAAGCGCTCTCCTCCGCGCGCGATTCCTCCGCCGCCATGGACGCACGCGCGCCCGCCGCCGCACGTATGGCTGCGACGACGAATGTCTTCGAATTGGTGCGTCTCCCGCTCTTTGTATCGCTCTGTTTGTCGCGTACTGACCACTCTCCGTGGCGCTTCCGCAGTGCGTGCTCAAGACGCTGACGTGGCGCGTGTTCGCCGCCCAGCGCGCCGCTGACGCCGCCGCTGATGACGCACCCGCGTCGCCGTCCACGCGCGCTGCCTTGGACGCGTTTGCGGCGTTCGCTGGCTCCGTGAAGCAGCAGCCGAACGCCCTCTACGCGTGGCAGCCGCAGCGCGCCGACGCCGCCGACCGCCTGTGGGTGTTCAGCGTCAACCACGCGCAGAAACTGCCCACGCCCAGCGCCTCCGCGACCGTCGAAGGTGCGACTCTGATGCCTGCGTTTGTGTGGCTCTGCCTCCGTCTCTAACCTCGTTGTAACCCCGCGATTCGCCAGTCGTGAGCAGTGGCGAGTGGACGGCCATGGCCGTGGACGCGCTCGCCGACGCCGCGCAGCGGCTTCTCTTCCGCGCGCTGCACGTGTGGCTGGCCAGGAAGCTGCTGGGAGACGGCGTCTTCCTCCTGCAGCGAGAGCTCTTCACGCTGAACGAGGCGCGCTTCGTGTACCGCACGCCGTCGCTCGCGCGCGCCAACCACTTCGACGTGTATCTGGACGAGAGCCACGCCGTGTCGGGCTTCCAGCTGCACGTGCAGCTGCTGCAGCCGTCGCAGACGCTCTGTGTGAACGTGCAGATGCTCCACCGCACGACCGCCGAGACGCCGCTGCAGCCGGAGCTGGGCAGTCTCACGACCGCGTGGCTGCGGATGCTGGGGCTCCCACGCGACGACGACCACTCCATGGTGGACGTGTGGCACTCGGAGGACAATCTGGCGGCGCGCGCCGTCGCGGAGACCAAGTACGAAGGCATTTACCCGACATTCCGCGCACTGCCGAGGCGAAAAGCCAAGAGACGCAAGGGAGAAAACGGCGCCGACGGAGTTGCAGGCGACGACGAGGACAATGCAGGAAAGAACGGCAAGAACGACGACCACGAGGACGCGGATGACGACATGGACGGCGCTGCGGACGGAGACGCGGACGCGGACGACGCTGCGCGGCGAAACGGCACGCTGGGCAACAAGAAGCGGCGACGAAAGGCGCAGACCGACATGCTGGAGAACGACGAGTCGATCGCGCCCGTGTCGCCGGACACGCACGTGAACAGCCCCGAGGCGAGCGGGCCGGTGGTGCAGATGACGTTCCCGAACGACCGCGAGCTCTTGCTGCACACCGACTCCGAGATCCACATTTTCAAGCGGCGACGGCGCAAAAACAACCAAGCAGACCAAAACGGTGGCGTCATTTCGTTCGGACCCCTGCTGACGCCTGTGCTGTCGGCGACGCCGACGCGGACGAGTATCCCGATCCTTGGGCGAGTACGCAGTGGCTCGGTATCGCAGCGTCCGGAGACGCCCAAGCCACCCACGCTGAGCTTGGCCGTTTCGCTGGTGGCATCACTGACTCACGATGAGCAGCAGGAAGTTCTGGAGAGCAAGCCTGTCAAGTCTCATCCTCTGCTGCAGGCCCTGGACGACTACGTGGAGAAGGAGATGGCAGCGCACGCCACCAACGGCAAATCGACCACCGCCACAAGCGTCGAGAACGGGCGTCTCGTTCCGAAACCACAGGGATTTTCGCCCTCTATAGACGAAAAGAAGACGAAAAAGTCCCCACAGCCGACGAGCGTGAGCTACGAACACCTGCGAAGTCAACTGATGTCAGACCGCTTCAAGCGGTGGCTCACTGGGTACTACCCACGCGACTTCCGACGCAACAAGCGACAGCAGCGACGAGAACACGAGCGCAAGCTGCTGCTGGAATACGACGAGAGCAAACTGAGTCTGTACACCGGAGCAGCGCTGGCCCCTGCTAATGGCGAGTCGAGCGTACGCGACCGAGAGATCGCCGTAGGCATTCAGCTCGCAGCACTCGATGCGCTCGTGCCTTGGCGGCTACACGGCAAAGCCAAATCGCGATGGACTCCCCACGTCAGTCACTGCCGCTCAGCCGACGAAAAGGACATGCTCGCACTTGCGAGCCACGTGACGCCGTTTTTGACGCAGTTGCAAGGTGTCGTCACCGGAAAAAGCAGCGCGAGCGACTCCACCGCGGACGATGAGGCTGGTGAAGTGCACGACCCGTGGATGTCAGTTGACTATTTCGTGTCCAGGACCAGCCCAGCGAAGGAGGACAGTGAGACGATGATGCAAGAGACGCCGCTGGGCGAGCTCCCTCGACTGTGCGTGTCCACACTCGAGTCCTCGCTGCAGGTCGAGATTCCGACTATTTCCGAGTACACACTGCGCAACTTCCAGCCCGTCGCAGCCGCCAAACCCGTCGATTATGCCGTCGTGTGCCCCGCTACACCCTCACAGTGGCTCGGAACGCTCACACTGTCGTATTTGACGATGCTTCGCAGCGTGTACGCGCCGACTTCGATGGGAGATCAGGTCGCGATGGATCTCACTGGGATAACAAGTAACAGGAGCGTGCGCGTTGATCCGGCCAGCGCACTGATGCTGGTGGACTGCACAACTACAGGCGAAGACGCCTTCGCTACGTACCGCGCGGCAGGCGAGATGCTGCAGCCCCTCCTTGCCCAAGGTACCAAGCCGAAGCAGGCCTTCTCGCGGTCGGCCGTGGCCAACGTCGTGTTCGTCGTCGCTCCGTTCCGTCGGTCGGATATCAAACACAAGATGTGGCTGCTCGGGGCGTTCGGTCGCGGTCTCTTTGGTGACCACGCGTACGACGACAAGCCTGAGTGGGCGGGCAGCGTGACGGTGGAGCTGCTGTACCTGGAAGACCTGCTGGACGTGACCCTGGGCACAAACCCACACGCGTTGCTGCCTGCGGCGATGGCGCTGTACGATCGAGTGTTCGAGAAAGTGAGTCTCAAGCCAGTCGTAGTGGGCGGTGACAGTGGAGCCAAGTCCCGATTCGTGTGCGAGCGTCTCTACCACTTGGCGGAGCGAGCGGCTGACGAATCGTCAGCCTCGGCGACGGCGTTCATCCACGCGGGATACGCGCTCTCGACTGACGGCAAGTGGCTGGTGGCAGGCTTTACGGATGCGGCCGGTGCGGTGCTGGAAACCAAGGTGTTCCCCGTGTCGTCAGGTGAGCCAGACGCGATCGTGGCCGTGCTGCTGGTGTTTGCCGAAGCGGCGTTTGAGTTCGCGGCGCTCTTGGGTGAGAAGGCGGTGCTGGCCATCACTCAGCTGGGCTCTTCACCAGCGACCGCTGAAGTGTGGCCATCGCTCACCAGCCAAGACGCGTTCGTGCAACTCTCCAGTCGCTACGAGTGCGTCGTGACGAAGACCGTCGTGTTCCAAGCGAGCTTCCTCCCGCAGGACCACGTACAAGTGAGACCGTCGTCGTCGTCCAGCGCGGCTCTGTGTCGCGACCGAGAGGCCGTGCTGGTCATGCGGCCCGACGACGCCTCCTACTTCCAAGAACGCAGTCGCGTGGCCAACGCCAAGTGGCTGCGCTCAGCAGAGCGGCCGATCCAGGAGACGGTGCTGTTGCGCGTGCAGCTCCTGCACTCGCTGGCGGTAGGCGAGTCCTCAACCGATTCTGAAGCGGCGCTGCCGTCGTTGCTGAGCAACTGGTCGTCGCTTTCGTACCTGACGACTCACCCAGTGGCCCTGCAGCGCCAGTCGCCGCTGCCGTTGCATCTCACGGCAGTCGACGAGCTCCACAGCGAGCTGGAGATGCTGGCGACGCAGCTGACGACGGATCCGCTCGCGCTGCGGCGATGAAGCCATTCCTTAGATTGGCTCAGACTCAGACAGACCCGTAGTACATTCTGATTGGCTGATTTGACGTTGAAGTGGATACGCGAGGGTTACGTTACGGTCTCGTCTTGTCTCGTGAGGGCTAACTATTCCTGGCGTTTGCGAAGCCCCCAGCAAAGCGAGAGCTGCGAGCGGAAGAAGCCAAGCTCAAAGCCACACGATGACGGCGTTCGACGACTACCTGCAGGACTTCGAGGCGGCGCGCGGCGAGGCGCTGCAGGCGCTAGACGCCTTCGCCAACTGCAAGGAGCCACGTGCGTCTTCCGCCCGTGTCGATGGATGGCTAAACCAAGATTCTAACGTGAACTAACGAAATAGAGCGGCGCGAGGAGCTGGTGGTGGAGGCGCGCAACTGCATCGGCGAGGTCGAGCGATATGTGAGTAGTTGCGTGGCTGTGGCCTGGGTTGGGTGGGTTGATTCGGAGTGGGCGCGTTTGTAGATCCGGATCTTGGAGAATACCGCGTCGGAGAACAAGGACGCGCGCAGCAAGCGGCAGATGATGGACCAAGTGCGCCACTGCCAGACGCAGCACGCGAGTCTCAAGTCGACGCTGGAGAAGACGCTGCTCATCGGCGACGCGCGCAAGAAGGCGGCTGACGCGACGGAGACTTCGGACCCAGTACAGTTCTGGTCATTCATTCCGTAGATGGCGACGCACGAAGCTGATCGTTGTGTGATGGCTCTGTTGTGAGCAGAAGGAGCAGGCGGTTCGCTACGCGGAGCACCTCGATCGGTAGGATGGGGGTTCCAAATGAGCCGCCTACGCGTGGAGCTCACTTAAGTTTTTGTGTAGAAATGGACGGCACTTGGACGAAGCCCAACGCACGTTAGCTGAGACTGAGGCCATTGGTAAGGAGCCTCAAAATGCGAACTGTCTAGGAACTCGGAACTCTGACTGGTTATTGGGTTTTCTATAGCTGCGAACACTGCCAACAACTTGCTTCAGCAGCGCAATCAGTTGCAGCACGCGCAGTTGGATGTACGAGTCACCACAGCAAATCGCACAGTGAGTTGTGTTCTAACTGTGCGTCTCGTTCCGTTGACAGGTCGGCCAAGCGCAGCAAGACACACAGGAAGCCAAGGGCCATCTGCGGCGCCTGACCATCAAGGCGCTGACCAACAAGATCATCCTGTGGCTGGTGATTCTCATACTGGCGGCCGCCATCGCCGTTGTGTCGTACTACCGATGGTACCCACGCAACAAGAAGGACGTGCTGGGCATTCTGCCAACAGCGACACCGACTCCCGCCCCGTCGTCCGGTTAGGCAAACAGGACCCACGATGGAGATGGACGACTCTTTATTGACACCCAAAATGAAGCCATCTTGGTGAGCTCATGTGCCTATCGAAACACAGTATTTCGAGCTGATGCTCACACGTCGCATGTTTCCGCAAAACTGAAGATGCCCTCGAATGGATGCGACGGCGCGTGGCAGTGGGATGCTGCAAACGGACGTGGAAGACTGAGGGCAGTCACACGTCGACGTGAAGAGACACACTGAGTTGCAGCAGCAGGAGTATGTTGTATAATAGAGCTCTCTACGGTAGAGCTGCTGCAGCAACAAGCCACATGACGTCCGTCTTTGCCTTCCCGTTGGACTGAAAGCCTCCACCGCCTCATTCTCCTTCCGGCAGGAATCCGACGCTATCCGGAGACACAAGGCGCAAAGATATGGAGCGTGTCTCCTATTTAGCCGATCCCTTACCAGGGTCTCTCCTACCAGAGTCTCTCCTATTTAGCTGATCCCTTACCAGGGTCTCTCCTGCTTAGCGGAGACGCCCCCACGAGCTTTGCAAGCTGGGGGATCCCACATGCTCAATATCCCACCACACTCACCACCAGCGTGTCTAAAAATGCCCCCTCCCCCTACAAACGGCAGATGCTACCTGCTGATCTCAGCCGTCATGTGACCTCTCCACCTCTGCGCCCTACGGATCGCAACCGCACGTTCTCCAGAAGAGTGCCATTCGACCACTCGCCTTCGAGTCCAAACTCCGTCTCCACCTCATCACCAGAAGCATGATCCTCTGGAAGCTCTGCTCGCTGCTGAGCCTGGCGGTGCTCTCCGCCTCGATCCTCCCACAAGCCGAAGCCGCTGTGTGCACAAAGCCTCGCGTGCGTCGCTCATGGACTGCACTCAGCGACAACGACCGCAAGCTGTACCTCGACGCTGTTGCGGCGTCTATGGACTCGGGCGCGTACATCAAGTTCGTGGAGGTCCACACGGAGATGATGTCCGAGCAGGAGGCCCACCGCCAGTGCATGTTCATCTACTGGCACCGCCTGCTGCTCACGGCCTTCGAGAACATGCTGCGCGGCCAGGGCTCTCGCTTCGCGTGTGTGACCGTGCCGTACTGGGACTGGATCGCCGACTTCAGCAAGTTCGCGGTCGGCCCATGCACCAATCCGACTGCACCAACCTTGCTACCGGCCCGCAACATCCTGGCGTGCTCGCCAGCGCTCGGATTTCTCGGAGGCGCGCCGCCTTCAGCCCGTAAAACCGTGAACATAAACGGCGAGAGCGTCTACGGCTTCTGTGAGGCCGACGCGCCGATGAACCGCTTCTGCCAGGGCAGCACGGTCGCCTCGGCCAAGTGCGCTCGCTGTGTGCCACGCGGTAACTGGAACCGCGTGACGTTCCCGGCCGCGGCGAGCTACGCGTCCGTGCGCGCGCAGCTCTTCGCCTCGCGCAACATTGGTGAAATGTCACAGGCCATTGAAGAAGGCGCCCACAACAACATCCACGCCGTGCTGGGCAGCACCATGGCCACGTTCGCGTCGCCCGCCGACCCGGTCTTCTGGTCACACCACGCGATGGTGGATCTGCTACACTCGGTCTTCCACAAGTGCAAGGTCGGCGAGCAGAACCTCACGCTGGAGCAGAAGGCTGCGAGCGTCGACTGGACGTCCTGCGAGCGCCGTCCCGAGGGCAGCGGCATCCTGTTCAACCCGTACGACTACGTGACGATGCGCACGGGGGCGCTCGGCAAGAACCCGATCAACGCCACGACGGACCGTGTCGTCGGCAAGTTTTTCCGGGCCGTGCCACAGCAGTTCGTGGCGTTAATTGACACTCGTGACCTGGGTACGAGCAGCTACTCGTACGAACTGGAGGGACTCACAGCCACGCTCTACACGGAGTGCGGTGCCACGACTGCCACGCGTCTGCTGACTGAAGGCGACGCCACCGAGGCCCCCGCGGCAACGACGCCGGCCACGACGGCCCCTACTGTGCCAGCCAACATGAAGGTGGTGCCTCCTCCGCCCATGAGCGCGCTGATTAACCACACGACCGACAAGACGACCGTCAAGATGGGCGGCTGGATGAACTCGACGGACAAGTTGGTCAAGCGCCGCGGCGGCAACCCAGTGCTGGAGGCCGAGAAGATGCAGTGCCTATTCCAGGACGAGTGTCTGGGTGGCGTCACGACATACACGGCCGAGTTCAAGAAGAAGTTCTGCATCACGAAGGAGCCGCGCTGCAAGCAGATCATCGACCGCATGCGCCGCAAGGGCGAGACGGTCAAGATCACGGAGTGGAAGGCGCAGATGATCAAGACGTTCGGCTGTCCGATACCTAAGAACGCCACGGCGACGGCGACGGTGGCACCCACGACTGCGCCGACTGCCACGCAGACCACCGCTTCGACTGGCGCTGGCCAGACTGTCTGAGAGTCCCAGGCGTTAACATTCATAAAAATGTATTGTATATTCCATTCGATCATATCCTGTTGCCTTTCGACACATTCTGCAGAATGTGAGCTTCAAGAATGAGAAAAGGCTCATTCACATCGATGGCAAAGCAGGTACCGATCGACGCAAAATCTCACGAAGGCAGCCTACAGTACTCAAGTTCGTTTCAACTTGTAAATTGACATGAATACAAATCAGTTTTTTTTTAGCCCTACGAACTGTTCATCCTCGGCGTCTTCATATCTAGATCCACAGCCTCTCCACGATAGCGTTGAACGCGTTGGTGAGCGACTCGCGGAACCCGGGCTTCTCTTTCTCGAGTTGTTCGATCTTGGCACGGAGCGCGTTGTTGTCTTCCTGGAGTTGTCGTAGGAGCGTTTGCATCTCGGCAAACATCTCCATGTATCGGAACGAGTCGACGTCAATGTCGCGCACACTGTTCGGTGGGATGTGGACCGACGGCGCGTTGTTGAGGAAGTCCAGGAAGTTGGACGGCAGAGGCACGATCGCGTTGTCTTCCTCGTCGAGGTTGTTGAGCGCCGGGACGATCCACACGGACGTCGTCTTGACGTCCATGGCGTTGACGGCCGTGACGATCTTCTGGAAGTTCTCTTGGTCGTCCGTGATCATCTTGTACTGG
>JAADXN010000225.1:0-34091 GCA_023337875.1 Pythium apleroticum | reverse complement strand
TTCCTGCTCAAGATCAACAGCAGTGCGCCGTGCGAGTGGGAGAAGCTCAAGTTCCTCCCCATGGGCGCGCCGCAGCCGCGCTGGAAGCACTCGGCGACCGTTGTGGACAACAAGATCGTGGTCTTCGGCGGCTTCAACAGCAGCACGACGCGCTTCAACGACCTCTGGGTCTTCAACCCCATCACGATGGAGTGGCTGCAGCCAGGCCACAGTAGTAACAACGGCAACCACTCGTCGAGGTCGAGTATGTCCAACGCATCCGGTGGAGGCAGGGGCTCCGCGACGACGTCGTCGACAGGAACATCGGCGCAAGGGCCACTCACGCCGGCGCCGCGAGGTGGACACTCGGCCGTGCTCATCCGCAAGAGCATCTACGTGTTTGGAGGGTACGGTGGCTCAGGCTACGCGCGGCGCGACTTTGACGACCTGTTCGTCCTGCGCACGGACGACTGGACGTGGACCAAAGTCGCGGCCAAGGGCAAGCCGCCGGAGAAGCGCGCCGGCCACCAGGCGTGTGCCGTGGACGACCGCATGCTCGTGTGCGGCGGCTGGAACAGCGTAGTCCAGTTCAACGACCTGTACGTCTTCGACTCGAGTACCAACGCGTGGTCGTGTGTGGACGGCGCGGCCCACATGGCGTCGCCGCTGCCGCGGTGGAATCACGCCGCCTGTGCGGTGTTGGCGATCCCGCACGCCAAGGTCTTCGTGTTCGGCGGCGTGCTGGGCGAGGCCAACAGCTACAACGCGCAGGGCTCGTACGTCAACGACATCGCCGTGCTGGACAGCGGCGAGATGACCTGGACGACCCCCGAGATCCGAGGCGCACCGCCGTGCGGACGGTCGGATACGACGCTCGCCTACGACGACAAGGGCAGTCGCCTGCTCGTGTTCGGCGGCTGGGCCAACGTGTGGCTCAACGATCTGTACGCGCTGGACGTGAGCTGCGTCGTGGGTCCGCCCTACGGCATCACGAGCGTCTTCCCGGAGTACGGTCCGATCACTGGTGGCACCGTGCTCACAATCGAAGGAATCGACTTCATGAACCGCCCGGTGATCGTACGGTTCACAGGCCGCAAGGGATCCCTGGAAGTCGCGGGCGAGTACGTAAACGACCACACGCTGCGCGTCACGACGCCCGACTTTACGGCCTTCCCGGCGGGCGACGTCCAGATCCGAGTGGCTCTGCAGGGGGACTCGTTCACGACCACGTTTCAAACGTATTCGTTCTTTGCCGTAACGCACGCGCCACTATGCTTTGCCTACGGCCCTGGCGTGCTGTGTGGCGGTGCGAGTGGCGAGCCGACGTCGTTTATCATCCAGGCCAGGGATGCCTATCGTGGGCTGCGGACACGCGGCGGAGACGAGTTCACTGTGGAGATCGAGATCGAAGAAACGGGCCCGTTCTACGTGCCCAACTTACAGGTCCAAGACCTGCTCAACGGACGCTATCTCGTGAGCTACACGATCCCCAAGGCCGGCGAGTACTTGGTGATTGTGTCGTTTAATGGTACGTTCGAAGGCACGCCCGGCCCGATCCGAGGCTCGCCGTTCAAGGTCTCGTTCGATGGCACGGTCACGCGAGAGATGAACCTGCTCACGGGCAAACTCGTGATGGACCAGGTGGTCCACGACCTGCAGTCGCTCCAGATCTCCACGAAGGAGTGTCTCGTGGGTCTTGAACAGCCTCTGTCGGACCCAGCGTGGACCCCAGAACAGACGACGAACGCGCTGATCGCACTCAAGGAGCACGTCTTCCACGTGGAGAAGCGAGGCGAAGCCATCACGCTCTCGATCGACCAGCTCAAGGCCGAGATCGCGTTCTTACGAGACGCTGGCGTCGTCTTGAACCGGGAATCCGACCTCATCGCTGGCGTCGAGTCCATGTGGGACGAGATCCAACGCAAGGTGCCAGCCGCGAGCGCTCGAATCGCTCCTCTCATCGCAGCGCAGAGCCTCAAATTCCGTGGCGAAGTCGCCGAGTACGTCGACGAGCTGCGTGGCAAGGACGCGTCGCTACGCACCAAGGCCTTTTGGTCGTTTGCGGTCGGTGTCCGTCCCGCTCAGGAGCTCATTAACCAAGAAAAGGCTGCGCATCAGATGGAAAACGCCTCGTGTCAGCACAAGAAGCACGTTGCCGAGATCCTCGAGTGTGAAGACCAAGTCGAGCCGTGTGAGAAGATCTTGGCGGCCATGCAGCGCACGCTCGACCAGATCCATCAGCTGTGGGAGTCGATCTCCGATGTTACCCGCAAGATCGACCTGTGTAAGGAGATCCCGTGGAGTATGGTGGACGGTGTCGTGCTGGAAGAAGAGGCCAAGACATTCATGGGACTCGTCAAGGCAACAAGCAAAGAGATCCGCGACTGCGACGCCTTCAAGCAGTTTGAGCGACTCGTGCGCGACTTCCTGAGCACGTGTCCGCTATTCCAGGCACTGCGCCACCCGTCCATGAGGCGCCGCCACTGGCAAGAGCTGATCAAGATCACGGGTAAGACCTTCGAGTGTCCAGACGACAACCCGGAGCTCAAGTTTGCCGACATTCTCGCGCTCAACCTCCACGAATACCAGCGAGACGTCGAAGAAATCACGGACCGAGCCCAAAAGGAGGCCAAGCAGGAGTCGATTCTCCAAGATCTCGAGACGCGATGGAGCGACATCTCGTTCACGATGACTCGGTACAAAGAGACCGACGTGCCGTTGCTCCATCTCGCCGAGGACGTGATTGAGATGCTCGAATCCGACCAGTTGCTGCTGCAAGGCATGCTTTCCGGACGCCACAACTACTTCCAGCGGCAGACCGAAGGCTGGAACAGCAAGCTCACTCTGGTGTCCGAGGTCATGGGCATTCTCAACGAGATCCAGCGCGCGTGGTCGTACCTCGAGCCGCTGTTCATGCGGTCGGAAGAAGTCAAGCGCGAACTCCCCGAAGAAGCCGTGCGGTTCCAGTCCATCGACGAGCGCGTCCGGCACACGCTCCATCATATGTGGTCGCCGCAACTGTGTGGAGGCAACGTGTTACTCGCGTGTCAGCTTCCTGACCTACTCAGCTCGCTCACCGATCTTCGTGGCTCGCTCGAGAAGTGCCAGCAAGCTCTGAAGGAATACCTCGACTCGAAGCGACGCCTCTTCCCTCGCTTCTACTTCATCTCGGAGGCTGATCTTCTGGACTTGCTGTCCAACGGCAGCAATCCGGAGTCCATTCTCATCCACTTGGAAAAGGTCTTCTTGGCGACGCACACGCTGCTGCTGGAGAAGTCGGCACAAGGCAACGCCGGATCGATCACGGCGACGCATTTCATCTCGAAAGATGCAGCGAAAGAGCGGATCGCGTTTGAAGGCAACGTCCAGATCACGGGCAAGGTCGAGTTGTACCTGCAGACGATCCACGAGGCCATGCAAAGCACGCTGCAGGAGCACGTGACGCGGTCGATTCGCCGCTTCCCAGAGCAGAACCGTGTCGAGTGGCTCATGCAGAAGCTGCCCACGGGCTCCGATAAGGAGCCACCAAAGTACCCGATGGATGCCGCGCAAATCGCGCTGCTGGTTGCCGGCATCGAGTACGCAAAGGGTGTCGAAGACGCGTTTATCATGCTCACAAACGGCCGCCCGACGGCCATGAAAGAGTACTTTGACAAGGTCGTGATCCAGCTCCACGACCTCATCAAGCTCACGCAGACAACGCTCACGAAAGAAGACAGACAGCGCGTCATGTGTATGATCACCATGGACGCGCACGCGCGAGACGTCGTCCAGAAGCTGCTCCACGACCAGATCGCCAACGCGAGCGCGTTCCAGTGGCAGTCGCAGCTCAAGCTGCGGCGTGCAGACAACGTCAATAAGACGTATCTCGAGATCTGCGACGCTACGTTTGACTACGGCTTCGAGTACCTGGGCAACGGCCCGCGTCTCGTGATCACGCCGCTGACTGACCGCATCTACGTCACTGCGACACAGGCGCTCCACATGCAGCTGGGCTGTGCTCCCGCAGGCCCAGCGGGTACGGGCAAGACAGAGACGACCAAGGATCTCGCGAACATGGTCGGCAAGGTGTGCTACGTGTTCAACTGCTCGCCGGAGATGGACTACAAGAACCTCGGCAACATCTTCAAGGGCCTCGCCAGCGCCGGCGCGTGGGGCTGCTTCGACGAGTTCAATCGACTGGCGCCAGAGGTCTTGTCCGTATGTTCCGTCCAGTTCAAGGCCGTGTGCGACGCGATCCGCAGCGACAGCGACCACGTCACGATTGAAGGCGACCGCGTGAAGCTCGACCCGACGTGTGGCACGTTCATCACGATGAACCCCGGCTACTTGGGCCGCTCGGAGCTCCCGGAAGGACTGAAGGCGCTGTTCCGACCGATCACCGTCATGGCCCCAGACCTCGTGCTCATTTGTGAGAACATGCTCATGGCCGAGGGATTCAAAGACGCCAAGGAGCTGGCGTCCAAGTTCTTCAATCTCTACTCGCTGCTCAAGGAGCTGCTCTCGAAGCAGGACCACTACGACTGGGGACTTCGAGCCGTCAAGAGCGTGCTGGTGGTCGCTGGGTCGTTCAAGCGAGCCGAGCCGAAGCTATCGGAGCACGAGATACTCATGCGCGCGCTGCGGGACTTCAATTTGTCCAAGATCGTGGAGCAAGACCTGCTCGTGTTTAACGGTCTGCTAGGTGATCTCTTCCCGTCGTTGAATCCGCCACGGAAAGTGGATGAAGCGATGGAGAAGTACGTCCACACGGCGTGCGAGGAGCTGGCGCTGTGGCCTCACGAGCAGTTCCGCCTCAAGGTCGTGCAACTCGAGGAGCTGCTGGTGATTCGCCACTGCGTGTTCGTCATGGGGCCACCCGGCAGTGGCAAGACGGAATGCCGAGACGCTCTCATGGCCGCTCGGAAGAAGAAGAAGGGAGACGAGTACTCCACGAAGGTCGTGGATCTGAATCCGAAGGCGGTCTCGACCGAAGAGCTCTACGGCTACATGGCCCTGGGCACGCGAGAGTGGAAAGACGGCCTGCTTTCCAAGATCATGCGAGACCTCGCGTCCACGACAGGCGAGACGGCGACGCGTCCTAAGTGGATCGTGCTGGACGGCGACCTCGACGCGAACTGGATCGAGTCCATGAACTCGGTCATGGACGACAACAAGATGCTCACGCTGGCGTCCAACGAGCGCATCCCACTCAAGGCGAACATGCGCATGCTGTTCGAGATCCGAGACCTCCAGTACGCCACGCCCGCGACGGTCTCACGTGCTGGCATCCTGTACATTTCCAACGACGACGGATTCCAGTGGAAGTCGCTGCTCGCAAGTTGGGTGAGCACGAAGGCCACGACACAGGCGCAGCGCACGACGCTAGGTGAGACCATGAACAAGTACGTCGAGCCGATCATCGCGTTCATTAAGACCCAGTGCAAGACCATCGTGCCGACCGAAGAGATCACGATGGTCCAGACGTACCTGTACTATCTGGACGCGATGCTGGACGCCGAGTCGCTGCGAGACACCAAGAAAGTCGACATCCTGGGCGGCTTTCTCTCCGTGTGGGCGTTTGGCGCCGCGCTGACCATCAGCGACGACGGCACCGACTTCCGCAAGGTCTTCAGCGAGTGGTGGCGCAGCGAGTTCAAGCATATCAAGTTCCCGAGCCGCGACACGGTGTTCGACTACTGGCTCAACCCGAGCAACCTCAACTTTGACTCGTGGCGCGCGTCGCCGTTCTTCAAGGCCGTGCACTTTGACGGGTCTGTGCCCATGTCGTCGATCACCGTGCCCACACCGGAGACGGCTTCCATCACGAGCTGGATGAGCTTGATGGTGCGGGAGCAGCGGCCGTTCATGCTGTGCGGCAACGCCGGCACGGGCAAAACGCAGCTCGTGCAGGGGCTTCTCGCGAGCATCGACGCCCAGAACTCGACCAGTACGAACACGTCGACCACCACGAGCATGACGATCAATTTCAACTACTACACGAGCGCGGCGTCGCTGCAGACGATCTTGGAGTCGAAACTGGCCAAGAAAGTCGGCACGACGTTCGGTCCGAGCGTGGGCTCGCAGTTGATCTACTTCCTGGACGACTTGAACCTGCCGCAACTGGACGCGTACAACACACAGTCGGCGCTGGCGCTGCTTCGCCAGCATCTCGACTACAGCCACTGGTACGACCGGTCCAAGTTCACGCTCAAGCAGATCCAGCACGTGCAGTTCCTGAGCTGCATGAACCCAAACGCCGGCAGCTACTTCGTGAATCCCCGACTCCAGCGCCACTTTGTCACATTTGCACTCGCCCAGCTCAGTCTTGTGAGTCTGCAAGCCATCTACACGACTTTTTTGGAAGGATACGTCGCGGACTTTGTCGAGGAGATCCGCAAGCTCACGCCCAACATCCTCAAAGCCGCGCTCAGCCTCCACACGCAAATGTGCGGTGCGTTCCGCAAGACGGCCGCCAACTTCCACTACGAATTCAACATCCGCCACATCGCGAACGTGTTCCAGGGACTGCTCATGGCCAAGCCGTCGACATTCGACGAACCATTCAAGTTTGCGTTGCTGTGGATCCACGAATCCGCGCGCGTGTACGGCGATCGGCTCGTAAACGCCAGCGATCTGGCCAAGTTCACGTCCGTGCTACAGCAGCAGGCTCGCAAGTGCTTCCCGTCCTACAACTTCACCAAGTTCTTCCTGCCGGTGTCTTCGTCTGCAGAGCCGTCGTCGAGTTCCGGTGGCGAGCCGATCCTGTTCTGCCACTTCGCGAACGGCTTGCGAACCAACGAGTACGACCAAGTCACGTCGCTGCCGGCGCTGCTCACGACCGTCGAAGACGCGCTGGCCGAGCACAATGAGCTGTTCACGAAGATGGATCTCGTGCTGTTCAAAGACGCGCTGGACCACGTCACGCGGATCGTGCGGATCCTGTCGAACCCGTGCTCCGGTGGCCACGCGCTGCTCGTCGGCGTGGGCGGCAGCGGCCGCAAGTCGCTGGCTCGCTTGAGCTGCTTCATCTGTGGCTTTGCGCTCGTAGAGATCACGATCACGCAGACGTATTCGCTGCTGGACTTCAAGAGCGATCTGCAGAACATGGCGACGCGCGCGGGTGTCAAGGGCGAAGCGCTGGTGTTCCTTCTCACCGACAACCAGATCAAGCACGAACGCATGCTCGTGCAGCTGAACGACTTACTGTCGAGCGGCCACATCCCGGACCTGTTCAACGCCGACGAGCAGACCAATCTCGTGCAGCAGCTCGCACCCAAGGTGAAGGCGGCGATGGCCAACGCGCCAAGCGGCTCCAGTAGCAGCAGCAACATCCTGTCCGAGAAGGAGCAGTGCTGGCAGTTCTTTGTGAATGAGATCAAGCGCAATCTCCACGTCGTGCTATGCTTTTCGCCGGCCGCGACAGAGTTCCGCGTGCGCGCTCGCAAGTTCCCAGCGCTCGTCAACTGCACGTGTATCGACTGGTTCCAGCCGTGGCCGAAAGACGCGCTGCAGTCGGTGGCCGCGCGGTTCCTGGACGTGGACGAGCAGCAGCAAGCCAAGTGGATCCGCAACGAGGACCACTTGGCGGCCATCGAGCGGTTCATGCCGTTTGCGTTCCAGACGACGAACGACGTCGCGACCGAGTTCTACGCCAACGAAAAGCGGCGCGTGTACTCGACGCCCAAGTCGTATCTCGAGTGTCTCGTGTTCTACAAGGAGCTGTTCATCAAGAAGCAAGAGGCCCACGCGCGTGCGATGGCGAGACTGCAGAGCGGCCTCGAGAAGATGGAGGCCACGCAGGACGTGGTCGCCAATATGGAAGACGAGCTCACCAAGACGCTGGAACAGGCCGAAAAGAAGCGAGTCGTCGTGGAGGAAATCGCGCTGCGGCTGCGCCAGGACAAGGCGATCGTCGAGAACGAAACCGCGAAAGCCAACGTAGAAAAGGAAAAGTGTATCGTGATCCAGAACGAAGTGTCGGCCAAGAAAGCCGATACCGAAGCCGATCTCGCGCAGGCTCAGCCCATGCTCGACGCCGCGATGGCGGCGCTGGATACGCTCAACAAGAAAGACCTGGGCAGCTGCAAGACGATGACCAAGCCGCCTGCGGGAGTCGGCGATATCTTCGGGGCTGTCGTGGTGCTGCTGGCCGGCTCAAACGCCAACATCATCGTCCAGAAGAACGGCAAGGTCAAAGACAAGGGCCGGTCGTGGGAGGCGTGTAAGAAGGCGCTGCTGGGCAACGTGAATGCGTTCGTGGACGAGCTCAAGGGCTTCAAGACCCTCGTGGACGACCAGCAAGTCCCCGAAGTGAACTGGAAGGAAGTGAGGCCGTTCCTGCAGTTGGAACACTTCACCGTCGAGGCGATTGAGAAGAAAAACTCGGCAGCCGCTGGCTTGTGTGCCTGGGTGATCAACATCGTGCAGTACTATGACGCGATCGTGATCGTCGAGCCCAAAAAGAAGGCACTGGCCGAGGCGAATGAAAAGCTACGCGTCGCGAACGAAAAGTTTGAGCAGGTGCAGGCCAAAGTGGACGCGCTCGAGGCCAAGCTCGCGGCGTTGACCGCTGAATACGACCAGACAAACGCCGAGGTCGAGGCTGCGATCGCTGCTGTGGAGCGCGGGCGGCTACGCATCCAGCTCGCGACGCGACTCACGACGGCACTGGGCAGTGAAAGCGCACGCTGGGCCAAAGACCTCGAGAAGCTGCAGATCTCGGCTGAGAAACTCGTGGGCGACGTGCTCGTGGCGGCCAGTTTCGTGTCGTACGTAGGCGCGTTCACAAAGCCCTACCGCGACAGGCTCATGCAGGACAAGTGGGTGCCGTTCCTGCAGACAGCGATCGTCATCTCCAGTGCGAAGAAGGAGTCGCTGCCCATGTCGGAGCCGTGTAACCCGCTCGCGGTGCTCACGACCGACTCGGAGATCGCCGAGTGGACCACGCGGGGGCTGCCGTCCGACCGCGTGTCCATTGAGAATGGCACACTCGTGCGCAACTGCCAGCGGTGGCCGCTGCTCATTGATCCGCAGCTGCAGGGCATCTACTGGCTGCGAGAGATGGAAAAGCACTCGCACCAAGGCCGGACGAGCAAGCTGCAGGTCGTGCGCCAGGACCAGTCGAATCTGCCGCAGATCCTCGAGTCCGCCGTGGAAAACGGCAACGCGCTGCTGGTCGAGAACATGTCGGAGAAGATTGAAGTGTGTCTGTGGCCGGTGATCAGCCGGCTCACGACGACACGCGGCCACAAGAAGCTGCTCAAACTGGGCGACAAACTGGTCGAGTTCCACCCGGAATTCCGGTTGTATCTCCACACGAAGCTCTCGAACCCTCACTATCCGCCAGAGCTGCAGGCGGAGACCACGCTCGTCAACTTCGCCGTGACGCAGCAAGGTCTAGAAGACCAGCTTTTGGCGTTGGTGGTTCGCAAGGAGTGGCCCAAGAAGGCGCGCGCACGCACTGCGCTGCTCCATCAGCAGAACGAGTTCAAGATCCGTGTCCAGGCGTTAGAAGACCGCATCTTGACCAACTTGGCCGACGCCGAGGGCGACGTCACGGAGAACGTGCAGCTCATCACGGACCTCGAGACCACGAAAGCGACAGCCGTGGAGATCGCATTCAAAGCCGCGAAAGCGAAAGAGTACGAGGCCCAGATCACGGCGCTCAGCGCCAAGTACCAGAGCGTGGCGAGTCGCGGCGCGCTGCTGTTCTTTCTCATGGACGCGCTCCACAAGATGCACTCGTACTACGTGTACTCGCTCAACGCGTTCGTCGTGATCTTCCAGCGAGGCATCGACTTGGTGACGACGGAGAGACCGTCGACTGGGAGCGGCGGCGGAGGCGGTGGACTACTCGGCCGACTCAAGGCCGCGGCCAAGAAAATCATCGCGACGCAGCGTTTCCAGTGGAATGCCGACTTGCTGCTGGCCGACCGCGTGGTGGATAGCAGCGCGTCCAGTGAGCAGGACCTGGAGGCGCTGTTAGCAGAGACCGACAAGGAAGAGATGCTCACGGACCAGCAGATCGCCGTGCGGTGTACGCAACTCGCAGGGTCGATCACCGAGGTCGTGTACAACTACATCCGCCGCGGGCTCTTTGAACGCGACAAGCTCACGATCGCCACGCAGCTTTGCTTTGCCGTCTTGCTGAGCGAGCGCAAGATCCAACCGCAAGACGTGGGCCAGCTCGTGTCTAATGGCAGTGCGACTGTAACGGAGACCGGCGTGGGGATGGGACTTGTCAGCGAGTGGATGAACGAAGCGACATGGCTGCGGATCCGCAAGCTGGAAGAGATGATCCCCAGCTTCCAGAAGCTCACGACGTATATGAAGTCGGACTGCGAAGAGTGGAAGGAGTGGTACGACGCCGAAAAGCCCGAGGCCAAGCCACTGCCAGGGTACTACAAGGCCAACGCCACGTCGCCCATGCAGCTCTTGCAGATCGTGCGAGCTCTTCGTCCGGACAGAATGATCGCGGCGCTTCAGGCGTTTGTGATTCAGCACTTGGGCAGTCCGCAGTATATCCAGCAGCCGCCGTTCGACATGGAAGCCGCGTACCAGGAGACCAGCGCGTCCACACCCATGTTCTTTGTACTCTTCCCTGGCGTGGATCCGACGTCGTGGATCGAGACGCTGGGCAAGAAGTTTGACTACACGTACGAGCGTGGGAACTTGGTGAACATCTCGATGGGCCAAGGCCAAGAAGCGACGGCCGACGCCATGCTCATGCGCTTCTCGCGCGAAGGCAACTGGGTGATTCTACAGAACATCCACCTCATGCAGTCGTGGCTGCCCAAGCTAGAGCGCACACTGGAACTGTACTCGGTCTCAGCGGACCAGAACTTCCGGTGCTTCCTGTCGGCCGAGGCACCAGCGTTGGCGTCCCTCAGCAATCTACCTGAATCGCTACTGCAGAGTTGTATCAAGGTCGCCAACGAAGCGCCGACGGATCTCAAGAGCAACCTCAGACGAGCGTGGGCCCAGTTCAGTGCCAAGCATATCGACGAGGCCGTGTCACCTGCCGCCATGAGCGAGTACCAGGGCTGTTTGTTCGCTCTGTGCTTCTTCCATGCGCTTGTTCTCGGGCGGCGACGCTTTGGCTGCCAGGGCTGGAGCCGCATGTACAGCTTCAACACGGGCGACTTGTTGATCTGTGCCGACGTCTTGCGGCGATACGTCGACAGTGCGACGAGTAGCTCCAGGGGCAATTCCAAGACGCTGCCGTGGGACGATTTGCGTTATATCTTCGGGGAGATCATGTACGGCGGCCACATCACGGACCACTGGGACCGTATCACCAACAACGCGTACTTGAGCGAGGTCTTCACGCCGGAGATCCTCAAAGGCAAGGCCTTGGCCCACGACTTTGTGTGTCCCGACCCGTCCAACTTCACGTACGCGAAGTACGCGGCGCATATCGAGTCTCAACTGCCAGGCGAAGGCCCAACGCTGTACGGTCTCCATACAAACGCCGAGATCGGGTACTTGATGGAGTCGTCCAACCAGCTCTTCCAGGCCATTGCCATGTTCTCGCAAGCGACTGGTCCAGCGGCAAATTCACCAGCCGCATCGTCGTCTACTGCCAAGGATCCGGGTACAAGCGGTCTTCTCGCCATTGTCGACAGCCTCGTGGAACGCCTTCCTATGGAGATCGACCTGCAGGCTCTCCAGGCACGAGCAGCGCCGTTGCTGCTGACGGATCAGTCGCCGTTCGTGGTCGTCGCGATGCAAGAAGCGACTCGCATGCACACGCTGCTCAAAGAGATCCAAACCACGCTGCTCGACTTGACGAAGGGCATCCACGGCACGCTCAACATGACGGACGCTCTGGAAGACCTGGCAGCGGCTCTCTCCATCAACCAAGTGCCAGGGCGGAACGTGCTGCATCTCTGTTCGTGGGAACGCTTGGCCTGGTGGTCGCGCAAGTCGCTGTCGCTGTGGTTCGTGGATCTGCTGGAACGAGTGGCGTTTCTCAATGCGTGGACGAGCGAGTTCCAGCTTCCGTACTCGATGTGGATCTCTGGGCTGTTCAACCCGACGGCGTTCCTCACGGCGATCAAGCAGCACACAGCCCGCAAGCACGGCTTCCCACTCGACGCTATGACCATTGAGACCCACTGCACGACGCTGGCAACGGCCGAACAGGCCGAGATCCATCCTGAAATGGGTGCGTTCATCCACGGATTGTACCTGGAAGGCGCGCGCTGGGAGCCGCCGGTGAAAGAGGGCGAGAAGACCTCGCCCTTCAGCTACCAAGTGGACGATGTGGCGTGTGGAGGCCACTTACTGGACCCGCATCCGAAAGAGCTCTTCCCAGAGATGCCTGTGCTCTACGCACGAGCCGTGCTGGTCGACGAGCACTGGGACGCCACGGGCGTCGGGTATTTCCGCCGCAAACCGGACGTGTTCGACTGCCCCGTGTACCAAACGACGCTGCGAGGCCCAACGTATGTGTTCCTGGCCACGCTCAACACGTCCGACGCCAAGTCCAAGTGGATCCTGGCCGGTGCGGCACTGGTCATGCAAAAAGACGCGTAATTCGTAGTCTGCGCGTTCATAAAAACCATGTTTAACTTTGTTTTCCGAGGCATTTTGGGAGACGACGGTCTCCAGTTGCACATAAAACGTCCGATTCTCCGGGCAGCTCGTCGGTCTTTTCTACGGGCCTATGGCTTGGACGGGTCGAAGAGCTTGGGCATCTTCTGCCAGCACTTGTAGTAGTCCTGGTCGTTGTGCTCGCAGTTGAGCGCGTAGTCGGTGAGCTTGACGAGGTACGTCGACTCGAACATGAACGCCAAGCCGCCTTCAAACTTCTCGGGCTTGAGCTCGGCGTTCGAGGCCTTGAGGAAAGTCTCGGCGTCCGGGCCGTGGGGCGTATCGCACGAGTGGAGCGACGCGCCGCCGGGCACGAAGCCGCCCTTGCCGCCCTTCTTGGCGTCGTACACGCCGTAGACCATGCCCATGTACTCGGTCATGCAGTTGCGGTGGAAGTACGGCGGGCGGAACGTGTGGTCCATGACCATCCATCGCGGCGGGAAGATGACAAAGTCGCACACGGCGTTGCCCGGCTCCTCGGTCTGGCACGTGAGCACGCAGTAGATGGACGGGTCCGGGTGGTCGAAGCTCACCGAGTTCATGGTGCAAAAGTGGTCGAGGTTGTACTTGTACGGCACGTAGTTGCCGTGCCACGCCACGACGTTGAACGGCGAGAACGTCATGCGCGCCGTGAACAGCTTGCCGCCAAACTTGTTGATCATCTCAAAGTCGCACTCGCGGTCCTCGTAGAACGCCGACGGGTGCTCGAAATCGCGCGGGTTCGCGAGGCCGTTGGCGCCGATCGGACCAAGGTCGGGCAGCACGAAGTGGCGGTTGTACACTTCGCAAATGTAGCCGCGCACGGGGCCGTCGACGTCCACGGAGAAGCGGATGCCGCGCTGGATCACGCAGATCTCGTGCGGGTTCACGAGCATCTTGCCGAACTCGGTCGTGATCTTGAGCGCGCCGAGCTGCGGCACGATGAGGAAGTCGCCGTCCGAGTTGTAGAAGCCCTTGTCGCCCATGGAGGCGTTGGCCGTGTACATGTGGATGGCCAGACCGGCCTTCATCGTGGGCTCGCCGGCGCCGCCGATCGTGCGCAGGCCCTGGATGAAGTCAACGCGCTCCGAGTCCTCGGGCAGCGGCATGGGCGCCCAGCGCATCTGCTGCGGCGTGAGCTTCTCGTGGGCAAAGTCGGCCTTGACGTAGTCGTTCGCGACCTCCTTGTACTTGTCATGGACGACCGGCGGCAGGATGCGGTAGAGCCAGCTGCGCTGGTTCTTGTGGCGCGGCAGCGTGAACGCCGTGCCGCTGAGCTGCTCGGCGTAGAGCCCGTAGGCGCACTTTTGCGGGTTGTTCTGCGCCTTGGGCAGCGCATTGGGCAGCGTCTCGGAGCAGAAGTGGCCGCCGAAGCCCGGCAGGTAGGAGAGCTCCTCCCACGGCACTTGCTTGGACGTCGAGTGCGTCACGCCCGTCGTCGCCATGGTCGGTGGTGCAGTGGGTCGTTCTTCGCTTGGTCGGATGTCGACGAATGGTCGAGTTGAGTTGTGGACGGACAGGCGGAAGAGCTCTTCAGATCCAAGAGCTCAGTCGGTGACGGCAGCTGTGACAAGAACACGCGCATCGCGTCAGCCTGCTCCAAATACAAGGGCACTACGTGTTCAAGCCCCCTGATTTGGCAACAGCATTTGACTGGCGAAGTGGTGGCGCTAGAGCGTTTATGGTTGAGGGGATAGCGAATCGGTCCACTGTGCAAAGACAGCGTTGCCAAATCAAGGGGGATTAGACGTCAAACGTGAACCCTAAACGCGGTTCGGCGCGTGTGTCGGGGCTGTGCCACCAAATCTTTCTTCAACTTCAACCTTGGCATCAACACGCACGAAATTAACCACGATTTAGACCGATTACGCGAGGAAACGCAGCTAAAATGAGGCTATTGCCGCAAAATATCCTACTATTGTATAAATTGTCTGTGAAATGGTCAACCAATATTATTGGTTCTATTGACAGTCAAAATTGGTGCGCACCGACCCAATATAAATTGCGGGGTCCTTGGCTCATGCTCGACGGCGCAGAGCGACGTTGGCCGCGTCGGAGGCCTCGCGGACGAGCGAGTTGAACTGTCTGCGAGCGGCCGTGTCACTGGAGAGTTCTTTGATGCTACGGCGCATGGCAGGAGACGGGGACGACGACGAGCTCCCAGTGGCGGACGAGCGGACAGGGCTCATCGCTAAGCCAGGGTCCTGTGGCTCTGCCTGAGAGACCCCGTAGCTGGATGGCGCTGGGCTTGCTGCATATTCGTGGACTTGCGTTGAGGGATTCAGTGTGTGGGTCTGGCTTAGAGTCCGATACGGCGTCGGCAGGTCGCTTGCATGGGATGGCGGCTCCCATCGTGAGAAGCTACGGTCTCGGATGGCAGACGTTAGGGTCGATGGCATGCTGAAGCTACTTGCTGGGCTGGACATGGACGCCGGAGGCTGGCTGCTGAGCCAGGAGGATTCGGGCACTGATCGCTTGGTCGGAGAGGCGTACTCGACGGATGGTGCAGGAGTCGCTGAAGCCGCAGGCACTCGGTAGTTTGTCATGCCCGCGCAGATCACGCAGTTCGCCAGTCGATGGGTCGAGCACTTCGTATCTTGCGAAGCTACGGAGAGGCCAGTAGCTGCACTGGTACTTGTTCCGAGGAAAGTGCTGCTCGCAGACATCGAAGGCACTGACAGCGACGCCGTTGGGCCTGTGGATGGCCCGGCACCTGCTCGCCAGGCACTGGAACTGCTCGTCTTGGTGCAGATGAAGCAGCCCGGGAGTTGGTGTCGCTCACACGGACGACTGTCCTCCACCGGCTTCAGGGCTTGAGCGACAGGTTCGGGCAGAGAGGAGAAGTAGGCCGGGGTAGGAGTCGCACCTCCTTTGATCGTGGTATTGTTGGAGGGCTGAGGAGCTGCTGGAGCCCAACTCGTGTCCTTCGCCGCGCACAAGACGCATCCCTTCAAGCTGTGCTTGATGCATATCTCGGGTGGAGCTGTCACAGACGCGATCGCTGGTTCATGTCGAGCCATCGCTATCACGGGTGCATCAGACAACACAGGCGGCAGTTGCCATGCCTGCTTTGCGTTCGCGTCACTTGAGCTGTTGTGATTGTTGCCTCGTGCGTAGTCGTAGCGTGCTTGCGCCTGTGGAGCAAACGAACTCCACGTCTGCTGCTGTTGGTGGGGCTGTGAGATTGCTAGTGCTGGTAGTGATTCTGCCTTATGCATAGCACCACTTTGGTTTGGCGGAGGGTCGTAGGTACGTGAGGCGGTAGTATCGTCGTCGTGCCTGCTCAAGTGCATCGCGTTCGAATTCGCCATGAACGCTGTATCACTTGCTGAACGGCCGAGTGGAACTCGCTTCTCTGGCGAGCAGCTCGCGACAGGATCAAGCACGCGATGAACTTCATGCGTCGTCTCAGTCGGTTTGACAGACGCAGGGTGAGAGGTGATCGCGTTATTGTCCGTTGTTCGACGGGACTCGCGCTGAGGGGGCTCTCCACGCCGTCCTTTTTGAGATGGCAGCGCGTACTTTTCCATCAGAGATCGGTACGACTTGACCCGAAGCTTCTCCGCCCTCTCGTTGTTTGATGCCACTGGAAGCTGAGAACTGTCAGGTTGCCTATGCTTGCTCGTCACGCTCTTCGTCGACGGCTTTCGATCCGCGGGATGCCTCTTGTCGCTATTAACGCGCTCTGACGGCCGATACGATGGCGTTCTTGGAGTCACAGAGATCTGGTTGTTTTGGTGCCTCGTGTCCCTCTGATACGCGGCGACCACGTCGATATCGTCCTCGCCTGCTCTTGTCGTGTTGCCATCTTGCTGCCATACCTGCTCTGGCCTCTCCACGTGACAGGATCTCTTCATTTCATCGTCCACCTCCTTGATTCGTGCTTCAAGCGCTCGTATTCTCGCCACGTCCTCAGCTCGCCACTTGGTGAACACTTCATTATCCCGAGCTAGCCGCTGGATCTCTTCTTCTTTCGCCTGGAGCTTTGCGGCGAAGTCCTGCTGCATGGCTTCGTACTCTTTCAGTCTCGTCTCGTGGCGACGGCGCTGCTCGTGTGTGAGGCGCTCGCGAAGCTGTTTGATCTGCGCTTTTGCAGCCAAGAGCTCTGAATTCCCGCTGAACGACTCGTTCACTTTCACGACCTGCATCACTGACCTTGCTCGATCTGCGAACTGGAGCGTGCGAATCGTCTCGTCGGTCGCTTTCTGCGATGGACTCACGGTCGCGATCAGGAACGCGAGTGTATTGCCACCGAAAGAGTCCTGAAGAAGTCGCGTGAGTGTCGAATCACGATACGGGATGTGACGACGTCCTGCCTCGGCAAGTGCCGCGATGCAGTTGCCCAGTGCAGACAAACTCGTGTTAATGTTCTTCAGCTCGACAGTGTGGCGATCTTCCATCTCCAGATCAGTGTTCCACTTTTCTGAACCGGCGAGATCCACGAGGTTGAGTCGAGACGAGCGTACGCGCTTGTCACCGTTTGGGAGTTGATCTTCGATCGAGATGTGGACTTGAACAATAGCGTGGCTTCGACTGCTCGATGCGTTCAACTCGGTCTCGCGCACGGATCGATTTACTCGCCCTCTTCGTACGAGCTGCAGCGCATCCACAAGGCTGGTGACGGGCTCACTCGAGAGACCCTGTAGCACAACGTTCGTGCCACCGTCAATGGCTGGCTGCTCACGAATGATCAACGGCTTTTGACGCTTCCGATCGGTCAAGAGATCGAAGACTCGGTCATTGTAGATCTGCAGGAAACTGCAAGTAAGCTTCGCACGTGCTTGGTCTCGCAGAAACCGTGTCCTCCTCATCAGTTCGCACAGAGCGCGAGGGATGACACCCCAATCCGGAGGAGCTGCGTCGATGTCGGCATCGTCCGCAACCGTGGCAGTGTCGTCGCCAAACATGGTGTGAGTCTTGCCAGTTCCAGTCTGTCCGTACGCGAAGATTGTGGCGTTGATGCCATCCAACGCAGCATGGACTCCTCGTTCGACGCCACCGTACACGTCTTCTTGCATGGCAGTATCGACGAAGACGCGGTCAACAGCGCACTCAGTCACAGAGCTCAGGTGCGTGGACTGGACCCGAAGAGTGTTGGGTGTGTCGCCCAGCTTGACAGCTACTGCATCAGCTTCCCCTCGTCCTGGTGGCCGCACGCGGACGAACACTTGTATTCGGCTGGAAGTCACGGTGGTAGACGGAACACGTGCGGAGTCAGTCGCACTCACTGGCGTTGTTGACGTGGTCGATCGAGAGGATTCGAGGAGGAGGCTCGAGGGCGTCGATGGTGTCTCGTCTTGTGGATTCTCCCGCGCGGAAGCGAAAGTGAGAATGTTTTCGTCTGCAGACTCCTCGGTCGTGTTAACTTGTGGGTTGATGGCATCTTCCTCGTCCGCTGTCTCAGCGGTGACTGGGGGGTTTGTGTTTTCCGCTTCCTCGTCTTCGTCAGTAAGCTCTGCTTCGGACTCGTCGTGCTCGCCATCGCTTGTACTGGCGTCTGCGGAATCCTCCGCTTCACCCTCCGAGGCATGCGAACGCGCGCTTTCGTTCGCCGATTCCCACGAAGATCGCGATGATGTCGACCGCTGGCTCTCCATCCTCGACTCTGACGGTCTGCTTCTTCCATCGAAGTTCGAGAACAGCTCCCATTCTTCACATCGACGCGCGTCTTCGTCGTTTGTGCTGACAGTCTCCGTGGACGACGTGGCAGTCGACGGCGGGGTAACGAAGCAGGCTTCAACATGAGTACGCTCGCTAGCTTCTCCACCATTCATCGAGGAATCGTTGTCTTGCGCTAGTGTCGAACTCGCTTGCTTGCCCATGCAGATTCAGTCCATATCTTCTAACGCAGGCGATGCAACGTCTTGGACATCCGCTTGGACTGCGAAGCTTGCTTCAAGGGCTAACAGCTCAGCTGGTAATAGTGATCGCTTCCTTGATGAGGGCGTCCTAAAAATATACGCGGTCAGTCCAGTTTGGCGAAGCCTGCGGACAGCGGTGACTTCACACATCAGCCGCTGCATACTCAAGCGAATCGCTCGTCCGCGCGACAATGTGACCGCGGACATCGTATGCTTGCCAACATAAACCGAATCAATATCTTCCGACGCGCAGGCCTTGTATCGCTTGCTGTACGACAATACAGCCTTCAATTGCGTCTGGATGAAACTGTTCTGATAAGCACGCGTTGTCAGTTCAGTCATGGGGACAGGATCTGCGTAGACTTGGCACATCAGTCACCACATTCTATTGAATCCCCGCCGGTCTGCGCGAAATCAATCGCGTACCACCATCATCCATCCTACCAACGACGCCCCGCACGTGTGAACCTATTCGACCTGTAGAATCATAACTCGTCAGCTACTATCCTTGGCATTTGAGAGTAAGGATGAACTTACCAGCTCAGGATAAATATCAGGAATGATCTCGTCGAAGTCGCCCTTGCGTGTGACCTTCAGAAGCCTCTCCGCGACAGTTGACAGATCAAACTCGGCCGGAGATAAGTCGAGAACACGATTCCTCTTCCGCCGCGGCTCTCGCTCTGACGTGTCGACAGACTCCGGAGCCTCTGACGTAGACCGGGTTCGAGATGATGCGCGTGATGGACGACCGCCGGGACTAACGAAGGATGAATCATCCCCTTCGTCTGCGTTACCGGATCGGCGTGAGCTTCTCCTGCTGGGCGTTGTTTCGACTGCATCTGCCTCGAGACGACGACGTTTTCTTGGAGTATCGTCAATGGACCCCGCCGCTGCACCGATAGATCGCTTCCCGTTCTCGTCGGTGTTCGTTGCGCGGCGACTTGATCGCCGGATCTCCTGTTCTTCATCCTGCTCGTCATCTTCGTCATTGACAGAAGCTCTTGCCTTGGCACTGTTTGCTCGAGATCGTCCTGGCACGGGAGTTGGTCTCTTGGGGACATCCTCCATGGCTTCGCCTGTGTACTGTTCGAACGCTTCTTTCATAATCGGAGTCGGGCGCTTCTTCAATATCATCTCCACGGAGAGTTCCATCTTCTTGATCGAGCACAGATTCAGCATACGCTTTTTCTGGCGGTCACGCTGACGCGCCATCTCGATGATCATGCGGCCACGCTCGAGCA
The DNA here is from genome assembly GCA_023337875.1 of Pythium apleroticum. Classification (NCBI taxonomy): domain Eukaryota; phylum Oomycota; class Peronosporomycetes; order Pythiales; family Pythiaceae; genus Pythium; species Pythium apleroticum. The sequence goes on along the minus strand of JAADXN010000225.1, from coordinate 14,455 downwards.
TCAATCTCAGTTCGTGCAGGTGAGACAGGATTTCACCAGTGAACCACGCTTGCCGTTTCTCGTCGTAGGCAACATCCATTGGAGGATGCGTCGGGCAGAAGAACTTCCACTCGGATTTGCTGGAACGGCTCACGTAATACTTCTTCCGTGCGGCACACGTCGGGTGGAACCTCTTCGAGCAACCGCCACAGCTCACCAGGTTTCGCTACATATGAGAAAGGTACTGGTTAGAACATGACCACAAAACAACGAAAAAGCAGCAACTCACCCCTCGCATCTGACAGAGGTCGCAACGCCCGTTCGTCTCGTGTGGGAGCACAGGCTGAGTCGCACACAGCATGTGATGACGCTTGACGCTCTTGGCTTTGGACATTTTGGCACACAGCACGTGAATCCACCGGTCGGACTGGGATCCGTTCGAGAGCTGACTGGACCCTTGAGGTGTTGCCTGTCCGACCGCATCGGGGCTACCGCCAGCGGTGTGACTGATACACGGCATCATGTAGTCGCTCGATCGATCACAAACGAAGCACGCTGTGGCGGAGATCTGTTTCGTTCGGTCCACGAGAGTGCAACGTTCGCAAATCCAGTTGCTTCGGAAAAGATCCGTGACATCGTCGATCTCGCTCAGACAGCAAGCAGCGTGGATGAAAGTGTTGCAGTACTGGCAGCGCATCATGAGCTGACGCTTGCTGAGCTGGCTGTTGTCCTGCAACTCCCCAGGAACTGGCGAGCTATAGTCGAAGCAGGCACCGCAAAGTTCACGATCCGTCCACACGTCGAGGAGCGATGACTCATCCGACGCAGCAGCAGCACGAGTGGCCACTCCACCACTTCCACGAACAGGCACCGGTTGCAGCTTGCTCTGCGATTGGAAGAAAGAGTCGATGCGGAATCGGCGACGGTTCTTGGCTTGGGCAGCACGAAGTTCTGGGCTGTAGTCTTCTGGCAAGTGATCTCCGCAAAGCAGACGGAATGTCAAGCCATCACCCCCACCACTGTAGATGTAGCCGTTGTCTGGATCCAGACTGACCGTCATCGGGCAGCCTTCAAACCACCCGCAGAGTGGATGATACGACACAGTACATCCCTCGTGACAGCATTGAATCGTGCGTCCGCAAGCAACTCGACAGTACTGGCATAGAGAACCATGCTTGAGCGACTGGTGGGCGTGCTTCTTCGTCGCGGTGATTTCTTGGGCTTGTGGGTTTACGATCGTGTTCACCTCATTGATCGTGTCGATGAAGCGCGAGGTGTTCGCAGAATTGACGAGCTTGATATCAGAGAGATTTTCCAGGTTGCCGATCCACACACCGGGGCACCACAAGGCGCACACAACGTGGACCCACTTGCCGTCGATCGTCTTCTTGAATGCACCATCGCGCAGCGGACAGAGCTGGCAGTACACACTCGATGCCGAGTCTTGGCCATCGTCTTCCAAGCGACACCGATCGCAGTAAAACTCGTTCGTCGGAACATACTGGATACCATAACACCGTTGGTGAACAGCAAGGTCGCATCTGTCGCAGAAGATGATCGGGTTTGTCTCTGGCGACTGGCCGTCGAAGCACACTACGCACGTTCCGTCGTCAACGGGCTCTTCACCTTCACCGCTTCCGTCTGAAGCCTTGACTGCGCCGTCAGCATCCTCTTCCTCAGGCTTCGACCTCCAGAACTCTCGGTAGCCAACGAGTAAACCGTTGCAAAGTGACTTCCACAACGCAAACTCGCGGTAGTATGCTTCGACTGTCGCTTGTACCTTCAATGCAGCTGCATCTTGCGCATCTTGACGCTGGGTCCGCAGACACAGTGATCGGACTCGATATCTGTTTTGACGCATCTGTTCACGGAGTTTGTCCACCAGCAGGTTAACTTCGGGCGTGAGCTCGTCTCGCTCGTTCTCGTCCACGATAATCGGTCCATCTTGCACATCTTGAAGGGACACCCACAGCTTCGCGTCGTCTGGAAGACCAGGTTTCTCGTTCTCGAGACCAGCTCCAACAAGGGTTGAGATCGCGTCTGCATGGTACCGACTCCACACGTCAGTGGCCTGATTGCTCGCATTGGGGTTGTTCACGTGGAATCCGAATCGACAGCTCACGCAGTCGCCATCCATATTCTGGATCTGAACCACGACACTTCTTCCGCCATCACCAGCAGCGCCATCCTCGCTGTGTTCATGTCCTCCGTTGGCAGTCGTGGTATCAGCGGAGGCAGAGCCACTGTGGCGAATCTTGATCACGGGCTTCGCTGAGAGGTCATCGAGGCAACGCGTACGACTTCCTCTCATCATGAAGTCGCATCGATGGACGATACTCTTCATCTCCAGAGTCGAATCCTCCGAGCGTTCAAACAGCACGCTATCCGAGCAGTTGATCGAGTCGTGGGAGTTCGGTTTCAAGTTGAGATTTCCCATGTCCTCGAGTCTCGCGCCACACAGATTCTTGCACAACGGCTCCATGCGCTTCTTCAGAAGCGGTTTGTTGCTGAAGAAATTGTTGTTCAGGATCCTCCAGAAATTCGTCGAGTCGAGCAGACTTCCAGCGGCTTGACCAGGCCACGTCGCGAAAAGCACGTCCATCAGATCTTGCGCCGCTGATGGCGGATCACTGTCTAGGGTCAAATCCACCGTCTCCGGTTCCTGGTGACTGCGTTGCCGATTCACCGCCGCTGGGTTCTTGGCGCGCTTCGCCGAGCCTCTTGTCTTGGTACAGTTGTTCTTCATGTGCCCCATCATCAACGTCTCCCGCACTTGTTCCCCACACTGTGGGCACGGGCGAGTCGGGACACCATTCTTGCGGTTCTTGGACGACGACTTGGACGGCGTGTTGGGCATCTTGCCGTTGCCACTGCCACTGCTGCCGCGGCTGTACTCGATTCTTGGATATGCGGTTCCCGACGCCTCGATGAGTTTCCGTCGTATCCGCATCTCTTCCTTCGCGAGCCATCCGATCAGACACACCTTCTCGTGGCGATCCAAGTGGTTCGAGGGCATCTTGGTGGCGCAAACACGGCATTTGCTGCTGGTGCGCGGCGTCTCTGCCAGAAACTTGAGCAGAATCGGCGACTGCTTCCACGAGTGGTCGACCATCTCGTACTTGAACGTCGCGATGTCACTCAGATGCGTCGTGCAGTGGTACACTTGCTGGTTGTCGTTGTTGTAGCCCGTAAAGTACGCATCGGACGGCGACCGCATAGCGCAGATCACGTGGAACGGACGCGCACATCGCCCACTGACGCACTGGATGCAGCCGCCCTTTTGGCCGCAGATCTTGCACTTGAGCGATTCGCGGCTTCGGTCGAGCAATCGAATGTCGAGCACTTCGTTCATCTCGCCCGAGAGGCTGTGCGACAGCTCCGGGATCCAGTTCATGCACAGCACGTGGCACCAGATCCCTGGCTGGTTGGTCTGCCGCAGCGCACCGCCGGCGCACGGACACACGATACAGAATGGCTCCATTTTCTTCGCCGCTGGGTCCACCGCAGGCGCCATCACATACGTACACGCTTCACAGAACCACGTCGACCCGTCTGTCGGCACCGTGAGCCCGTAGCATTTCACATGCACGTGGATCTTGCAACGCCCGCATTCGATGAGCGTCGAGCCTCGATAGTCGACTTCTTCTAGACACACGCAGCACGTCGAGCCGCGCACCGCGCCATCCACGGCACCTCCACCTCCACCGCCGTTGGCGACACCAACAGCTCCTTCCAGCGACATATTCGTCGTTTATCTTCACAGTGGCGACGTATTCGCAGGTATACTCGGAATATCCACAGTCTCACGCCGCTGCCGTCGACGAAGACCACGTTGCGTTTACTGGGCTCCTTCTCGCTTGATACCGAACCAATGAACACGAGGCCGACACCAATAGAGAGCGCTTGTCTTCTTTGATCCAATACACGCAGCGGTCTCGATGGAGCGTCTCAAATACGCACGTAGTCGCGCCGCACCGCCGCCACTTCGCTTCTTCGTACGCCGCCTTTCACGGTTTCCCTTCTCGTGACCGGTTTCCCCGCCCCCACACAAACCAAATGTGTGGGTTAGTGCCAAGAGACCATCACTCTTCTCTAGATTAAAACAATTGATGATGGTTTAATACAGAAAAAGTCTAGACCAAGCTAATCATTTGAATTGAGCCAATCAACTGCTGAAAACTCAGTTGAAACTGCAGTGACCTGGCAGGTTGAAGAACGCGAGGAGGACGCCACGCCTTGGCGCGAGTCGGGTTCTCACACCGCAAGAAGCAGGCAGCCCTATGAGTGCTAGCAGCGCAGAGCGCCAGAGTGACACTGCCAGCAGTCGTGCAGTGGTGGTCAGGACCGTGGACTCGCGGTGGCTGTTCAACAACTTCTATGTCGGCGTGTTGATCATCGACACTCGGGAGCCCGATGCTGTCGCGTCCAACACGCTACTCACTGCCGTCCACATCCCGCCATTGACACCAGGCGCATCTATCCGAGACATTGACGACCATGTGCGTACAAGAAACGAGAGCCACAGCGCTGCGCTGAATCGGCGCTTCCTCCGCGACATTGTTCTTGTTGGCGAGACCGATAGCGCAAGCGCACAGTGGCAGCAGACTCTTCAACAACTCTTTGTGGACGAAGGCGTCGTCGCAAGCGTGACGATCATGAAAGATGGGTTCAATCTCTTCTACAAGCGCTATCCGTTCTTCACCAGCGCACGCCAAGTGTCCCCAGAAGATCCCAAGACGATCTCACGCATCACGTACCCCAACGAGATCGTCGAAGACTTCTTGTACCTCGGGAATATGTGGCACGCCAAGTCCAAGCAGATCATCGAAGACCTCGGCATCACGCACATCGTCAATGCCACACTGGATCTGGGCAACGTGTTCGAAGGCGATGGAGTGCGGTATCACGAGGTAAAACTTCCGGACGCCAGCGACCAAGACATTGCGCAGTTCTTCAACGGGACGTTCGCGTTCATCGAAAGCGTCCGCGCCATCCAACCACCGAACAAAACCTTCCGCGTGCTCGTCCACTGCACGCAGGGCATCTCACGATCCGCGACGCTCGTGCTCATGTACCTCATGCGATCCCATCGCTGGTCGCTCGTGACGGCGTTCAACCACACGCACCGGAGCCGACCGGTGATCATCCCCAACAACGGCTTCTTCCGGCAGCTCTTGGAAGACGAGCGGCGCCTCTTCGGCGGTCTCAACAGCCTTCGAGAGAGCGAGATCGACGCGCTGCTGCAGGGCCGCGTCGAAGACCGCGAGCCCACCATCCAGCTGACCGAGGATTCCGCTCTGCCGCCGACTCCACCAGTCGCCAAGCCGTGTCTGCTCATGTGAGTGGGAAGGGCGTCGCGATGCTTGGTACCGTAACTAAAAAGCGTGCTTTTTTGCGTCCATCAACCGACTTCCTGAAGGCGTCACAGCATGTGCGAGGAGGCAGTCCAGTGCGTGCGTGGCAGCCTGTGAATGCGCAATTATGATCCCATCCATCCAAAGTGACTGCTCTCAGAAACGAGGGATTCGTCGACAGCCACTTCAACGTCAGGAACGAGTCGCTGACGATCATGTGTCACACTCGCGCGATTGCTCATCTCGAGTGGACCGACTGACAGTGAACCTCGGCGCCCTCGCTCACGCACGAGTTGATTGCACGCAGTCCTTGAACGCGGGCCGGGCTCGTGCACAGGCACTGCCACTCACTCACTGCCATGTCAGCGTCACACACCACTCGCCTCGCCGCCCCATTTCCCTTTCATTTCCAGCGCATCCACCGACATCTAATACCCATGCATTACTGTACACCGCAGGGTCAGCGGCCCACATTTTGGGAGATTCGGTTTGACTACGGTGTGTGCGCGCAGTTGCATGCGCGAAGACTGGAAGAACGAGAAGAAAGATCGCGGCGTTACTGCGCTGGACACTGCGGATTGGACGGCACGCCATTCATACAGTTCCGGCAGTGCCCAATTGACTGTCCGCAAAAATAGAAACCCATGAACAGCTCCGGATCTTTTCATGCCAGGGCACCGGCTTGATGGCCATTTACTGCCATATATGATACCAAAGCCATATCATACTCCCCGGAACCTCTATTTTGTACAGTCATGAGACCGCGCAGATGCACGAATCAATCGGTAGGATTTGCGCGGCATATGTCTTTCCACAGGTTGTCCGCCACCCCTCGGGCGGGGTCGGCTGGCACCTGCTATTTCCACCAATCACGTGGCGTTCATCTGCTGATCTTGCCCCTTGGCGCTGGCTCGCGCAGAGACGGGGTCGGTTTTTGCAGCCACACCTGTCTCGGCCGAGTCCGCGATAATCCGGCGTTTTGTATGGGGGGCGTGTCTCTCCATGGAGAAGGGAGCTGCCGTAGCTCTCCATCCAGACGAAGCAGCAGCTGGGTCTCCATTTTCCACTGAAGGAAAAAGAGAGCGTGAGTGAGTGAGAGGAGGTTGATTGTCTCCATCCATCGCCTCTCGGAGAGCGCTGGCACCGAAAAGACCGCCGTGCCAGGTGGGTGCCACGGAAGGACAGGACGGAAGGAACGAACGAGTGAGAGCCGGAGAGCTCCATGCAGCTGAGCCGCGAGAGTGCGCCCGTCACGAGCTCCAGTATCAGCAGCAGCAGCCTTGGGGAGAACGCGGGCGTAGGCGACATCTCGATGTGCAGGGGCCCCCACGCACCAGCAGCAGCAACGACCAGTATGTCGGTGGGCGACGAGCTCGCCAAGACGACCGCGGCGGCGTCCACGGCGCAGGCAGCGACGCAGACGCAGACGCAGACGGCGATGGTGAGTCGGCGACAGGTGCGCACGGGCCGCGTGAACTGCCGCTGGCTGTACAACCAGGCGCAGGCGTCGCGCGGCATGATCCTCATCGACACGCGCACGCGCCAGGCGTTCGAGGAAGACTCGATCCCGGCCGCGATCTCCATCCCGCCCATGCCGCACTGCCGCGTGCTGGGCGACGTCGAGGAAGGCATGCTGGACGAGCAGAAGTATTTGTTCTCGAGCAAGAAGCGCAAGCTGCGCGACGTCGTGCTGTTTGGCGACGCGGTCAAGCTGTCGAGCGGCACGTCGCCCAAGAGCGATAACGAACAGAACGCCAACGGCATGTCGTGGCTCGAGCAACTGGAGAAGCTGATCGTGGAAGACGGACTCGTGACCAGCGTCAAGGTGCTCACGGACGGATTCCTCACGTTCAAGTACCGCTACCCGTTCTTCACGACGAGCGCCATGCTGGACGACATGGTCGTCGTGGGCTGCGGCGTCTCGCGCACGCAGAGCGGCACCCACAACCTGAACTACCCGAACGAGATCCTCGACGGGTTTCTCTTCCTCGGCAATATGTGGCACGCACAGAGCAAGCAGGTGATCCGCCACTTGGGCATCACGCACATCGTGAACGCAAGCTTGGACCTGGAGAACGTGTTCGCCCACGACGGCGTGCAGTACTGTGAGGTCAAGATCAAGGACCGCGTCGAGTCCGACATCACGGCGTACTTCGACACGGTGTTCGCGTTCATCGAGTCGGCCAAACGCATGCAGCACGGGCGCGTTCTCGTGCACTGCACGCAGGGCATTTCTCGCTCGGCGACGCTCGTGATCATGTACTTGATGCGCGCCCACCACTGGTCGCTCGTGACGGCCGTCAACTACGCGCTGTCGTGTCGAGGCGTCGTGTACCCGAACCAGGGCTTTCTCAAGGCGCTCATGCAGGAAGAGTTCCGGTTGTATCGCGGCAACAGCCTCACTGTGGACGAAGTCGACACGCTGCTGCAGCACCAGATCCCAGACCGACCCATCCCGCTGCAAATGCACGACGAGAAGTCGGAGAACTGTGCCAACTGCCGCAAGTTTTTCAGCCTGCTCGAGTGGAAACACCGCTGCAGCTACTGCCGCAAAGAGTTCTGTAGCAAGTGTACCAGCACGCGGCTCGCGATCTCGGAGCGCGAGAAGGAATCGTCTCCGTACGACGAAGCCCGACGAGGGCGACGGGTGTGTGATACTTGTGTGAGTCGCCTGTGGAAGATCAACCTGCCGAAGCCACGCAAAGGACTGCAACTGCGGTACTCCAAGTGCAAGCACCTGAACGTGAGCAGCATGTCGACGTTCGGAAAGCCAGTGTGCATCTCGTACTTTGAAGGCACCGACTCGCAGACGATTCTCGACGTGATCAAGATTCGCTTCGAAGTCCAGCGCAACCAGATCCTCGATATTTCCATCGAGACGGGCGAGCCCGTGCGAGATCTGGCGTCACTTCCCGACGAAACTGTGGTTTTGATCTCTGTTGGCAAGACTGGCAACGTGCAGGACCATGGCAGCCAACGCAACAAGTCGGCTGCCAACGGATACGGGCGACGCTACCAGTTTCTCAAGGACTACGAAGCCGAGAAGGCTCGCAACGCGCTGCTGCTTCGCAACCGCTTTTCCTCAGAAGGAAACATGGACGCGTTCATGGAGCGTACCCAGCGGACGGAGATGCGACGCAGCAACTCATTCCACTTGGAAAAGTCCTCCGAGATGCTTCCAGAAGTGAGCGCGGCTTCCGACAGCAGCCACCAGAGACACCAGCACACGGACATGGCTGCGATCGCCGACAAGTTCCGACAGCTCTGGAACTTGTCGTTCCCGACAATGAATGTGATCGAGCGCACGGAGCTGCTCAAGATCCAGAACCCGATGATCCTGACTGACGTCATGCTGGGCATGAGCAGCCTGTCGTGTGGCGCGCTGGCGCTCGGCGACTTCGAAGCGAAGCTCGTCGAGCTCGGATACTCGGACGTCGACCGCAAGTTTGTGGTGACGATGCTGGAACGAGCGCTTGGTCCCAGCCGCCTCCAGTGAACCAGCGGCAAACGATCCACAATCCTCAAGGCGCCGGGCAAGTGAAGCCCAGGAACGACCTGCGTACAAGTATGAGCACGCCTCGAAATCTAAACAAGGCACGATTAATTTATTCGCCGATATCTCTCAACCATCCCATCCCACGTGTGCGTTCGTTCGTCGTTGGTCGTTCGTCGTTTTGTAGCGTCCTTTCCACTACACATTGTGAGGCCGTTGAGAAGTGTAGCCGTCCAGCCCTCGTGCTCACTTTGGGTGGAGGTACTCGGTGCCCTCCATCTTTATCCTGCACCGGTGCACCGTCAGGCTGAACTTGAGTTTGGGAAGTTGCGACGACGCAGAGGGCTTGGGCGTCAGAGGCGGCGTCGGCGGCGCCTTGGACGATCCGTTGAGGATCGTAGTGATGGCGAGCGCTGCTCCCAGCGTCAAGCAGCACTTGTGCGACCAGTGGAACCCGTCGACGCCGTACAGTAGATGGACAAAGAGACACATGAGCAGGAAGCCGATGCTGGAGCCTTCGTCGACCCACTCGACCCACTTCGGCAGGGCTTCCGAAGCCACTTCACGCTTCGGCGTAGACTGCGCTGGCGTCTGCGTGAGAACCTTGCACGATACAGACACTGCGTCATTCATGCTCAGTCAGATACAACTTTCGAAAAGCTCAACGAGGACAACAAGAGATTCGACACGAACCTTCGATCTCCGTGGGGTTTTCCGTGTTGGACACTTCGATCCAGCAGGCCTGGCCGGCATCCCAACTGCCCATCAGCGCCTGCGTACCGATGCGGCCGATGCCGCCGTCTTGCATCAGAATCACGCAGGCTCCGCCCTGCGCCACGACCCCCAGATCGAGCACTTCACCCCAGTCCACCTTGCGCTTGACAACGAGCTCTTGGGCCTTGGTGTCTCGCTCGCTGACGCTGACAACCGAGACCATGGCGATTCGCGGCGGCGACGATTCCTGTGGATTGATAAAGAGGACGCTTTCATACTCTGTACATGGGAGGCGGAAAACAAAGCCAGGTGTAAGCCGCGCCCACACACTTACGAACTGCGTAAACATCTCATGGTTCCGCGCAAGCAAAGAAGGACTCGGCAGTGCCTCCGGCACGAGACCAGACTCACTTTGGTCATCTCGCTCCGCTCGCAACGCCTTGCGCTGCTCTTCGATCGCGATGGACCAGCTCTCACACGTCGACGCCTCCGCCACGGGCACGCGCATCAGAAACGACCGCGTCTCCTATCCTCCACCATAATCGCGTCAGCAGCCCGCTCAACATCCCTCAAAGCACTATGCAATTCCTCGTCGTATCCGCTCACCGTGTTGATCTCCAGGTAGTAGTGTTCGTTGCCTGGCTCCGCTGCAGACGGCGGCGCGTCATCCTCTGGCATCGCGCGTACCGACTTGATCGCCGACAGCGGAAGCTAAGCCATACAAACGCTCAGTTAGCACACGCGGCCTCAGCCAGCAACCACTTGTCATACGCACTGAGCCACGCTCCTCGCCCAGCAGCTCCTGCTCCGTGACCTTGCGGAAGTAGTGCAGCGCCTCGGGCGTGAGCATGAAGAGCCGCGTCGCCCAGCCGCCTCTCACGGCGCCATCTCGCCGCTTCTCCAGCTGCCCACAGAACAGCACGCGTCCGTACACACCGAACTCCATTTCCCCTCGTGGTGATCCGCCCAACAAAGAGGTGCAATCGTCACAACGACGGCAAGGGTGTTACCAAGAGGGCCAAAGAAATACCGGTATTTAATCGGTTTTAATACACTGGACTTCAACCAGACGATACCGGTATATACCGGTACAGCAGATCTGCCCAACACACGGCAGGGATGATGATGATGTTCCCAAGGTGAAGTCGCACGCAGAAAGGGGAACGACACCCAGAACGCGAAGAAGCCCCCGAGACACGCGGAGCCGTACGTCGCCTACCAGCATGCTGTTCCTGGAATCGGAGAACAAGATCATCAAGGACGTCCTGGAGGGACGTCTCGGCGAAAGGTACGCTGCGCGGTAGCTCGTGGTCATGCAATAGACCCGTTGACAGCGAAGAGCTCATTTTCTCGTCTGTGTCGGATTTTGTAGCGCGCCGCGCCCTGTGGAGCCGTTGGAGATCCGTCTTTGCGACTTTGACGATGTGCAGTACGACATCTCGATCGCGAACAACACGCTGACGGTGTCGCTCGCGTATGCGCCGTACAAGACGCTCGCCGGGTGAGAACGACGTCGCTGAACTGGCTGTTTGGGTGTCAGCGGAGGCTGATGCAGTTTGCGTTCGTTGGTAGTATTGGCGCGCAGGCGATGCTCAGTGCTGTCTACTCGGAGTTCCAGGTGGTGGCTGCAAAGGCCGGCTTCGATCTCACGCTGCAGGTCAACGTGGACCTCATCACGCCCGCCAACGCCGGTGAGCTTCTTCATACTACTACTAGTTGTGCGATCTCATCACGCAGAGACTGACCGAGTACTCTGGACTACAGCCTCTTTCATCAGCCGCATCGCGCTGCTCAAGCGCAACCTGATCTCGGCGCCTTTTGAACAGTGCGTCAGCGCATTGCATGCTTTCTCTCCATTGGGCCAACGGCTGACTCTTCTTGTATACGTTATCAGGTGCTTTCACGCTCTTAAGGCTGGCTCAGCGAAGCAGTTCCCACCTGTGCAGATCCCATTCCGCCGTAATGAAACGATCTACGTCTTGCCGCAGGACGACCGCGTCGTGATCGTGTACTCGGTGTGCTTCGAGGACAAGACCGACCAGGCCATCGCGCGCGTGTTCCTTCAGGAATTCGTGGACGCTCGCCGCACTGTCAACAATGCGCCACCGGTGGCGTTCAGCAAGGACCCACCACTTGAGCTGCGTGGCCAGACGGGTCTGCGTGCGTCCTCGGATCTCGTCGGCTACCTCAGTCTCGCGATTTTCCCAAGCCACGTCGACACGGACGAGAAGCGCACCAAGGCGGCGACTCTGGTCCAGGGACTGCGCAACTACCTTCTCTACCACATCAAGGCCTCCAAGACCCACCTCCACATCCGCATGCGTAAGCGTGTGGACCTGCTCCTGCAAGTGCTGAACCGCGCGCGTCCGGAGAAGGACCCCGCAAAGGCCAACAAGAAGACCATCTCGGGCCGCACGTTCTCACGCCAGTAGACGCGATAACTGATCACCCGTCACGAATGTGAAGACACCCCGACTGCGCACGATGGGAGAGGTAGGTGCTTGTGCCTACGTGCTCCACGGTTGACCAAGTCAGGAGATGAATAGATCACCTTTTCGTCCATGCCGTTAACTTCGCATGTGCCATGGTTAACCTATCTGCGACCTGCCTCACATGTCACACATTTCTAGATGTTGTCTCAATCGTGGTCAGATCAAACGAGCGGATGAAAACGGCTTTCGTGACGACAGCTCTTCGCTCGATTACGCGCAGCCGACGCGCGCTGGCCGCGCCACAGACCCGCAGTGTCTTCCAGCAGACGCGTGCGTTCTGCGATGCCGCTAAGCCTGTTGTCGAGGCTGCTGTGGATGCCAAGCCAACCGTGCAGGCGCCGCCGCCACCAGTTCCTGTGACGACATGGGGGACGATTGTCATCGGCGAGATCGTGGACCTGCACCGCCACCCTGAAGCTGAGCGATTGAATATCTGCCAAGTGAACGTTGGCGATCCAGGGAACCTGCTTCAGATCATCTGCGGGGCGCCGAATGCACGTCAAGGTGCGCGTGTCCCGGTTGCCAAGATCGGCACGAAACTCGCGATCAAGGAGGCTTCCTCGGGCGAAGTGTACGTCACTTGACGACGTGGAAAGTTTGTATTGATGCGTTCACTTATCGTGGCATTCATGTATTCACAGTAAGCAACTCAAAATCAAGAAGTCGAAGCTGCGTGGCGAACTGTCACAGGGGATGATCTGTTCGGAGGCCGAGCTCGGTCTTGCCGACCACAGCGACGGCATTTTGATCCTGGATGAAGAAGCTCCAGTCGGAACGCTCGTCCAGGAGTGGCATGAGGTGGCCGCACGTCTTGTGCGCGAGGAGCCGAAGACGGAAGAGCAATAGATGATGGTGCGGAAGGCACAAGTATACTAATACAAAATGGAGTAGTATGCAACAAAATGTACGACCAGCTTACGTGAAGCCAATCGCGATCGTCCGATGAACCAAAAAGCCGGAGGCGAGAGATGAAGAGGATGAAAGCAAAGAAGATCTGGAGGCGGCGGACACGAGTCGACGAGGAAAGAGAACGTGTTACTCGCGACCGGGTGACGCACAAACGGTAGACTCTAACTGGCTGCGAAGATGTGGATGAGGTTGTTGCTCGTCGCGTTCGACTGAGATCGGCTATAAGCGAGTGGTGCTAGAATCGCAAATCGCTGATGGGCTTTGACTTGGTTTCGCTCTTCTTCACGACGCGTGGCTCTAAGTTTCTGGGGGCGGTTTTGGTAGTAGATTCGATGTTGCTGATGAATAGTGGATGGATTGTTGTTGGACGGAAAGACGGATGCTGAACTGGGTGGAGAATGGAGACATAGAGCACGCGATTATCGCTTCTGGGGCATGTTGGCGACGCCATCCAGGAACTCGACGGTCTGGTTGCCGATGGTCACGTGCAGCAGGCCAGTTGGCTGCTTCATCTCGTAGATGGACAACTCCACGGGAGTCGGCATGCCAGGCGACACGAGCAGCATCTCGGACGGCTGTGGCGCGTACTTGGGCATCAGCGGGTTCACGTACAGAGGCGAACCGCTCAGGCCCTGCACGTACATCGGCGCCTTCATTTGGTTTCCGTAGAGCTGCTTGCCCGACGTCAGCCCGAGCGACGCGCCTGGCGGCGGCATGGGTGCGCTCAGGCCGTTCATGCCGCCCAGGCCGCTGCCACGCGGCGGTGGCGGCACGGACGGAAGCGGCACGTTGTGGCCATCCACGCCGTAGGCGTTGTAGCGCATCTGCATCTGCATTTGCATCTGCTCATTGGAGCCATTGTTGCCCACGGACGACGCCTGGGCGGCGCTGTTGGCGTAGTGGCTCTGCGCGAACGCGAAGCGCGACGGCGAGCCGCGGTAGATGGTCGCCATGGTGGTCGTCGGGGGGAAGGAATACGCGGAGATGGTCGGCCGCTGTGCGGAAGGGGGAATGAAGACGTCGACGCTGTCCTGATTACTCCCTCGCGTCCGGGCCGCGATTGCGTCGAATGCGCGCGAGTTGCAGCAGGTGATGGCAATTTCCAGTGGCGCCGCCCAGACGAGCAGCCAAGGCCGTCCGATTCCATCAAAACAAGGTGCGGCGGATGAGATGAACGTGTCGTGTTTTGACATAAATGGTGTCCAATGTGAAACACCCAAACACCCAGCGTGGTGCGACACACCCGTGAGTGGATCGGATTCGGGACAGAAATGACTGGTGAAAGCTTTTCAGCCAATCAAACGACGGCAAGTCACCAATGGAAGACGACCGCAAGCTTCCAAGAAAAGAAGATCAGAACTCAGATCGAACCAGGGAGGGAAGCACTAAACGTCACCCCCCTAGCGCTTATTCGTCTCCCCCCCGAACATAGTTTTGACAAAATGTGAGTAAGGAGGGCTCTCGAGCATCGATCTGCCGCCACTTCGAGCCTCATGTGGCATGCCAGGCTCAGT
>JAADXN010000224.1:0-34178 GCA_023337875.1 Pythium apleroticum | reverse complement strand
ATGAGGCAGTTGAACTGGGACGAGGTGGCTACATTTCCCAGAACCAAATCTCATGTGGACCACATAGTCTGTCTTCCCCTGTCCAGCCTGTCCCTTTTCTCCCAGGCGGCTCCCTGATATGGCGGCTCCGTAGTCATTCCCCCCTTTTCCGAATTTGCACCTTTTATGCACCAGTCATGGACCGTAGCAGTTCCGAAACAAAAACTAGTCGCGTTTGGCTTGGGGATCTGATTGGATGAAAAGTTTCTACAAGCCACATGATTCGTCGAAAAAAACAATCCAGCCTCAATGGTGGTGCTATTATTTTATACCCAATGAGGCCGCACAACGAGCTCTCTCCATTTCAGAGCGAACAAGTTGCCCACAACTGATTAGGAAAATGGACGCGCCAATCGACGAGAACACCAAGCGCACTGTGCAGAAGATCCCCCTGCTCACCACGCGCGCTGGCCCACGCGATGGCGAAGACTGGACCAAGCGCCTCAAGGAGGAGTACTTGGCGCTCATCCAGGTGCGGTGCAATTCGCAAGAGAGATGGCTAAGGAAGGAGGTACCTGATACTTACATGAAGCGCGCGTGTGTGTTGGGTGGAATAGTACGTGAAGATGAACAAGGAGGCAGACAACGACTGGTTCACGATCTCGTCGAACAAGGCTGGCACGCGGTGGGTCAAAGCGCTGCCTTTTATTCGATATATTGACCTGCGTGCGACGTTAGGGGACTGATGGGCATTGTGGTGTTTAGCTGGACGGGCAAGTGCTGGTCGTTCCACAACGGTCTGCGCTACGAATTCGACCTGGAGTTTGAGGTAAATGCAGCTATTTCAACGGCTTAACACGGCGCAGCGTTGCTGACTCGCTGACGTGGTGGAATGGACGGCGCCTGTCAGATCCCTGCGACGTACCCCGTGTCCAACCCTGAGCTGTGTATCCCAGAGCTGGAGGGCAAGACGTCCAAGATGTACCGGTACGTGTTCGCGCTCGCGCCGACACAGGAGAATCTTCTCAGGATCTTAACGGTTTATTGTGGCTATTCAGTGGTGGCAAGATCTGCTTGACGATCCACTTCGCGCCGCTGTGGCAGAAGAACGTGCCGCGTTTCGGCATCGCCCACGCGCTGGCTCTCGGCGTACGTGTGTGGCAGCGCAGTGCGGTGTGGGCTGTGGCTGACTAATCCTTTTTAATGGTGCTGTGATTAGCTGGCACCGTGGCTTGCTGCTGAAGTGCCCGACCTCGTGGAGCGTGGCGTCATCACGCCCGTCTAGATCATCCACAAAGCTGATGAGATGACCAAGTAGTCTGCTTTGCGGTTAGTTGCACAGAAACGATCTTCCGATGGATTGTTTCATTGAGGAATTCTACTACATTGACGGGTGCTACTGTACGGCTGCTAATAGTTGTAGGTGTTTGTGGTTGTTTTCGGGGGTATGCGGGTTCACGTCTCTTGTGGGGTAGTTCTGGGTAATTTCGGAGGAGCCGACTGGCAGGCGAGCTCCTGAATCTCACGAGTCTCTTGTGGAGTCGTTCGTCCATTGCTGGACGACGCTCAACTCACCTCGTCGCGCCTAACGAAGGATCTATTGTGGCGAGCAGGTGGCTGCTGCATGGCGTTCACGGCAACAGCGAGAGAAGGCGGTGTGGCGACATGAGCGGCGGCGACAAGATCGGCGGCTGCATCGACATCGACACGGACGGCAGCGACGGCAAGTTCAAGCCGCTACTGCTGTTGCCCATCTTGGTGTGTGCGCAACAGTAGCCGGATCGCTGGGCCCACTTGGGGCACCCGTAGAAGTCACAGCGCTTGCCACCGCCGTGCGACCGGCAGAGACGGTTCTGGTGGGCGTTCTTGTTGCAGCCCTGCACGTTGCATTGGCGACCGCCGCCGTGGGACTTGCACAGTCCTCGCGTCTGAGCAAACTTCTCGCAACCGTCGCGCTTACACCGGGATCCGCCGCCGTGCTCGGGACACTTGCCGCGGCTGAGCGCCGACTTGTTGCACCCTCCCACGCTGCACACCTTGCCGCTGTGTCGATTGCAGAAGCCAGCCGAGCGACGCAGGTTTGGGCAGTCAGGGTACGAGCACCGGAGCTGCTTGCGCTCGGCGCTGTTGGCGGATCCCAAGCCGTTGACAGAGCTCGATGACGACGCCGATGACGCCGACAGCGTCGCAGTTGACGAGCCCGAGGAGCCAGACGAAGCGTTTTGCGACTTCTTCTTCTTGAGCGGAGGCATCGACAACATGGGAAGAGGCGGAGGTGGAAGGCAGGAGATGATCGGCTTGACCGGCTTGGCGTCTTGCGACTCGGACTCCATCATACCCGACATGCCATCGTGAAAAAACGGCGGTGGGAGGCGTGCAAACTCCTGAATGAAGACGCGCGGCGGAGAAATGATCGAGTTCATGATCGACGTGGGCAGCGACGACGCCGACGTGTTGAGGAACAGGCTGTTGGAGTTGCTGTTGGAGGTGCTGACGCCACTGGAGCGCAGCGAAAGCGGTGGCTGCAGTCGGCCAAGGGGCGTGTGGAGCGAGTCGAAGCAGATCTGCGGAAGCGACAACTCGACATGGTGCTGGCGCTTGTTGAGTCCGAGGTGGCGAGTGCTCGATGGAAGTGGGTGACGAGGCGAGGCGAAGTCTCCATCAAGAAGCAGCTCGCGCAGGATGTCGTTCTCTTCGCTGGAGCACTGCGGCATGCGCTGGCGCTCGGTCTCGACGTATCCACCGGAGAAGAACATGTTGCAGTTGGCGGCTGAAGGGAATCGCTGGAACAATCGAGTCACGGACGAAAGCAGTCGAGGGCTTGAGTGTGGATGTGGATATACCTCTCTCGTGTGGATGGCGATGGAGGTGGTGAACTGCGACGGCGAGGCCAGAGACGAACTCGAGCAGGCACGGCGTGAATCTCGGGGGCTTTGTTGCACACGCCGGGGCAAGGCAAATCGCACTTTGAAACCTCAATCAGCGTCCGTTCTTCAGCAGCCAAAACCGAGCCGCTTCGTGTTGCAGCTAGCCTAGGCGCCGCCTCGTGAACTCTTCTGGGTCTCCCTGGCCAGGCTCGAAAATCGTGAAACCCTGAGACCAACCGAAGGGGAGTGGTTTGACTGAAACCACTGCCAGGGCCACCGCGCAGCTCATTTTCTTCGCAGCGTTTCTTTCCGTGGCCAGTGCCGCAACGCTCGGCAGCCGCGAGCGTTCCAGCTCCCCTCACTCAGGGCTCTCTGCAGTCTCGCCCATTCGACACCGGCACCCTTTCGTGCCCTCGCGCGGGCTGGGGCTCTATAAATGGCTTCAACCGCTCCGGTTTCAAAACCAAGGGCAACTTTTCGCCGCGCCATGTTGTTGGATCTTTCCGCGCTTCCGACGCCCGTTTCCTGCCGGTGAAACCGACTTCAATGCCTCACAGTTCACGAGTCGAGTCGACCATTCCAGACAATCGCTTTGCTCTTGGTGGCCGAGCCCCAACTTCAATCCAAAGCAAGCCCAGCAGCCATGGCAAGGGGAAGGGGAGAGCTGACGACGACGCTTCCATGACCAGTGGAGAGGTGACCGGTGAACTGTGCGGAACGTCCACGGAACGCACGGAAGCTGACGTACCTGACTTCTTACCGACCGCGGGCTACACAGCCGATTCTGTAGCCCTGGCGGATCTCTGGGCTTCAGTAGGAGGCACTGCAGGTCGTCGTACTGTAGCGAAAACAGCCACTTGCGATCAGCCTCCCGGTGCCTGTCAGAATCCATCAGCGACACGGAAAACGGCCAGAACGGGGAGGCCCAGAGCGCGAATAAGGCTCATTCTGGGCGCCTTGCGCGGATCTTGAAGTGGACTCCTGCACGCCGCACGCAACGTCTTTGACCACCATCCCATTCCCATGTTACGTGATTACCTTGACTAGCAGTGGGCGGTCAGATCAATGCGCATGCGATCTTGTGCGTCTCAGTAGGCTCACTGATGCTCGAGAGTTCAGCGCACGGCGTACGCGTACTAGAACTTGCTACTCAGCGGCTGCGACTTCCCGTGGCTCTGCCGGAGCTGCGCGGATCAAGCTGAGCTGGTCAAGTTGGAACGGCACCTTGCACATCGGGCACGAGTTGAACCCGTCCTTCTCCATCTAGCAGCACAGAAAATGTGAGACCTGTGCACCCACGCAAGTTGCGATGAATCTGTGCCGTCGATCAGGACGCACCTTTTGCCAACATGGGAGGCAGCAGATATGGCCACACTTTGCAGCATAAGCCTTGCGTGTGATCTCGTAGCAGACGAAACACTGCGGATCCTTGACGACGGCGGCGGCTTGTTGGACCGATTGCTGTTTGCGGCGCTTGTTCTGCTGTTGTAGCCGTTCGAAAAAGCTCGTGATTCCCGACCCACTCCGCGCGCCAGAACCAGAAGCTGCGGCAGGCGCTAGTGAAGCGGAAGGTTCTTCTTTGACGATTGCAGTCGCGGAGCTGGACGGTGAACTCATGTTGCTGAAGCGAAGTCCAAGAGATTCAGCCTGCTGCACGAAGCGTTGCCGAATGGTGGCACCCAACACCTGCGGCATGAGCTCCAACAGCTCCTGGCGGTCAGGAGACCGCAACAACTCACACATCTGAGCGAGGGACGCGTCGATTTGGTCTCCAGCTTTCAGGCGACGAATGAGTTCATACAGCTCGGTGACCTCCGACGGCGACAAGACGCGACGGGCGACCGACGGAAACTTCGCGACAGCATTGTCCACACCAACTGTCGGTACACGTTTCCCTCGTTCTTCGGATGGTTTTGAAGCCCTGTCCGGCTGATCTTCATGGCTCTCCGTGAGGTCGACGATATCGTTCCGGTGCGCTTGGCCTTGGGGCTTTGGCGGTACAAATGGTCTTGCTATCGAGGATGTCGCTTGAACCATGCTGGATGAAGACGAAAAAATCGAACCCAATGTCCGTTTTCTCGATACCGGTGCGGGAGCTGCTCGGTTCTCCGGCACGACTGCTTTGTACGCATCAATCGGCGTCTTGGCGGACATGGTTGACTGTGACGACGGTGCAAAGGAGCGTCGCTTCAATAGTTGGGGATCCACGTACGACTGGCCGTCTCCAATACCCGTACTCGACTGAGCTGAGGCCACAGTGTTCGATTCTCGAGAAACGACTTCGCGACTTTGCATCGGGACGACAGGCTTGAAAGACGAAAACACGCTCGGCAGTGGCGGAGCCAAGTCAGGATCGAGCTTCTTGGCTGGTTTCACAGCCAACAAGTTGTTTGACGCCGCATTGGCCTGGTTTGCCTTGAAGAATCGAAGGAGTCCGATGTGGGCCTCGCCTGTAAATGCAACCAAAGTCAGTCCTCGAGGTAGATACTTCACACCCTTCACAAATACGACCATACCGTAGGTTGGTAGCGTCCTGCAGTACGGCTGCAGCCATTTGGACAAACACTTCTGCTGCTGCTGCAAACCGAAGCGCTCGTCCAACAATATGATTGCACCAAAATCATGACGATGACGGATGACTCGCCCAATAGCCTGATTGACTGCACGCGAGGCCTGCTGTATGTACCAGTTGTTGCCTGTGAGTTTCTACAAAGGCAACCAATACAAATGAGTGACACATTCATGTCCAAGAGAACTCAAGGCCAAGAGTCGGGCATACCATTTCGCCTGGAGCAACGACAGCTTCGTCGAGGATACTCTTCTTCAGGACGATCTTGGGATCCTTGGTTGGAGGGAAGGGTAATCCAGTGATCACCACAGCTCGACCCTTCTCGTTGGAGAAATCGATACCTTCAGAGACCTAGGACCAACACCGATACTTGTGATCAGCAGTGTTCGTTTCCAGCCGAAACCTGCACGTAGTAGCCATACCTTTCCTCGGCACACGGCGAAGAAAACAGCTCCCGATTTGTTGTGCTTGATAGCTTCGTGAAACTCATCCACCACGGCCTTGAAGTCCAGACGCCCTCGTGGCTCCACAAACACGTCCTTCAACTGCATGAGGCGGTCCCAGATAGCTGCTGGCGACTCGTTCGTCGTCGGCTTCCGCCATCGCTCGATGCTTTCCTCCAGAATACCGTACGACGGGAAGAACACGAGAAGACCATTCGGCACCAATCGAGCGAAGTTGACGATTGTGTTGCCCAGCTCGATCAAGTACTCGTCAGTCGACCGTGTGTTGTAGCTCGAGTTAAGGCGCTTGCCAGTAACACCTTTTCCGACGACACCAACCCAGACTTGACTCGCATCAATCACGTGATTGTTTTCCAAGCGGACGGGGAAGTTGATGCCGAGCTCCTTGATGGTCGTCTCCAGAGGAGAAAGGGTACCACTGGGCATAGGAACATTGTAGGTGAGGCCATGCGTCGTCAAGAATGGATAGGAAAGGGGCTTACCTTGTTAGGATGACGTTGTACACATTGTTGGTGGCGATTTCCTCAAACGACACGCCAGGGTGAAAGCACCAGTAGTTGAAAACACGGGTCTTGCGTCCGTTCTTGCCAGCATTGAAGACTCGGGACGTGCTTGTGCTCCTGTTGGTCATAACCGTGAATAAATAACATTACGAGCAATTGATACTCTCCAGTACTCACTTGTCGTAGGTTTCTTGGATGTGAACACGGTAGTTCCTCGCAGACTGCGAAAGCGGACAACCATCAGGATCAACCACAGTGGAGTGATGGCAACTGTTGCGACTCACCTCAAGATGCTTGTCCTTGTTTCGGAAAATCGTCCCCATAAACGACAGCAGCGCGTCCAGTTTGGATGCCGCAGTGCGCTGTTCGTTTCCATCGTTCAGCAGCTCGATGATTTCCTCGACAATGCTGAGAACGAGCGGACACGTGTCGAAGTTGACGTTGAACTGCTGAAAGAATTCGAAGATGTAGGCTCCGGGCTACAAACTCAGCGCACATGGTGAGACTTCCACTGAGATGGTGCGGAATGCCCATAAGTTGGAGCCCACCTTGGTGTATCCACCCGACTGGGACAATGGGAACGCGTTGAGGCCCTTGTCGATCTCGAGAAGCAGTGCTTTCAGCGTTTCTGCAGACTGTAAACCAAAAACATGTTGTCAACACAGTTGAAGTGGACGGGAGAGAAGCTGCTCCGCTGTACGTACCTCGAGCGACAGACTGCTGGACGGAGGAAGCGTGATACGATTCTCCGACAGTGCTTGGACAAACTGCTGCACTTCGGCAATGCATCCGCTGAGGTCATTCGACGAAAGCGCGTACGACGCCGCTTCACTGGCCACGGACTCGACGTTGTGTGCCTCATCAAACACGAGCACGGCGTTTTCAAGCGAGATGCCGATGGCCTTGCGCGCAATCGGATCGATGAGGTAGTTGTAGGGCACGAAAACGATGTCGGCGTCGGCGAGCATCGTGCGCGTCAAGAAGAACGGGCAGACCTGCGACCCAGACGATCATTTAGCGAGTCGGCTTTGGCCAGCGAGCATCGATCCAACGTGTAGCATACCTGCTTCTCCTTCATCTTGTCGACCAGTTCCTCAATGTCGAGGATCGGCAGATTCATTTTGCGGCCCTTGATGGCATCGAAGCCCTGCTTGTACTTGCATCTGATGGCGAGTGACAGATCCAAGAGTCAGTACCTCTCTCGGCAACTGTAGATGCCCACGGCACAGCACGTACTTGCGGTTCTTCACGGCGGATCTGCACGCCAGATTCTGTCTCGTGCCTCTCAACTGCGCGATCTTTTCGTCCACGCAGAGGTGCTCGCGCGAGCCCAGGACCGAGACCGTTGGGTTGTACGTCGTGCTCTTGAGCTCCTGGACGACCTGCTTGAGC
Source organism: Pythium apleroticum (assembly GCA_023337875.1). Lineage (NCBI taxonomy): Eukaryota > Oomycota > Peronosporomycetes > Pythiales > Pythiaceae > Pythium > Pythium apleroticum. The sequence continues at coordinate 26,404 of JAADXN010000224.1, read as the reverse complement.
TGCGAGTGTGTTCGCGATGAGTAGATGATGCGCGGTAGCCGCTCATCCCGCGGCTCGTCGCCTGTCGCGCTATCGCTACCGTGGGAGTTGCCCCACCCTTCGTACGCCAGCGAGTTTCCCGACGCCGGCGCTGACTTTGCAAGCGTTTTCTTGACATGGCGCCGCCACGCGAGCGTCGCACATAGCAGACAGAGCGTCTACAGCCCGCATACCAATGATTCAGCACATCATCCTCACTAATAGTGCTCGCGACAAGCCGTGAGGTGAGCGTACCTTGCCCGTGCCGGTGGGGCTCTCAAGGATGGCGTTCTGCTTGGAGGTGAGCGACTGGAGCACTTTCTCCATGTAGATCAGCTGCGAGTCGTACGGCTGGAACGGGAAGTCCACGGAGATGCCGCATATCTCCAGCGTCACCATGGCGCTGGGCTGCGTCTGTGTCTCTGCGTCTGCGTCGCTCTCGATCCAGCGGCTCGTGCCTCAGGCGCTTGTCGACTTCCACTGGTGCTTCCCAGTCGGCGTTTTTTGGCGGGAGCATGAAGTTTCCTCCCAAAATACGAAAAAGTCACCGTAAAATAGGCTGATCCCGTAATTGGTGTAGTATACGCTATTTTGAATAGTTTACTCAGATGAACAGACTCATCAAAAAGAATGATGATTGGCTGAAGGCTTGCGCCGACTCAGATCGGAGTGTGAGCTGCAAATCTGACGCGGGGAGAAGCGCTCTTCAAGGTTCAGGTGTGTGGGAAAATGGGCTCGAGCAAGCTCGTGGTGGCGCTGTACCGGTCGTTCCTGCGCAACGGCAAGGTGCTGGATAAGCACAAAGAGTTCAAGGTATGTTTAAGCTCTTTCGTACTGACCGGGATGCTTTCATGTCGTCTGACTTTGTGTGGAATGTTGCAGGCGATCCTCCCACGGCGAGTACACTGGGGCACTGGCGAGAGCCGCGACTTCTACGGCGACGACGTCTCGTGCACCGAGACCATTCGAGCACAATTTCGAGCGCAGAAGGCTCCAGAAAACGTTGAGAAGGCCATTGACGACGCTATGACAGTCAACAAGGCTATCTCGCAGCGAGTGCATCTGCTCTACAAGGACGACAACGAAAAAGAGCTGCTCACGATGGTGCTGCCGCAGTTCTTTATCGACACTGACGACAAGTACGCCCGTGAAAAAGCAGAGCTACCGCCAGAGGCTGCGCATGCAATGGAGAAGGCGCTGGAGCTGGTCAAGGGGGCTGGTAAGATCCTCAGCAACGACGACATCGCCGGTCCAGACAAGGCGCGCATCGCCAAGTCGTACTTCCGCGAATCCATCAAGCTGTACCCGACTGCCGATGCCCACGCTTATCTCGGATGGCATTTCTACCTCGATGGTGAGCTGGAGCAGGCGGTTGCCGAGTGTGAACGTGCAATCGAACTGGATGCGACCTTCGGCAACGCGTACAACGACCTCGCTCTCATCCGCGTCCAGCAGGGCTGTGACCAAGAGGCAGTGGATCTATTTGAAAAGGCCAAGTCCGCACCTCGGTACGACGTGCGTCACTTTCCGAGCCTGAACCTGGCCGCGCTGCACTTGGAGAAGGACCGCATCAAGCCAGCCCTCCATGAGTACATCCAGGCGTTGCGGTGGATGGACGAGGAAGCGGCCGTTCCGATCCGAAACACCGTCACGGATATCGCCACTTTCATTGTGACGATGGACGACAAACTACGATCGAGTGCCTGATCGGGTTGCTCATGAGCAGGGATGCCCAACATGCAAAGGCAGATGGATCATCATGACCAAATCCACACAATCAGTTTTTGCGTTGTTTGCACTCAAAGCGACTGAGTCCACTGCAAACGGACTCGACCGCAAAGACGTCTCACGGCTACACTGTACGTAGTACAAGGCAAAAACATGAAGCGATGGGCTGCCAACACGGGAATCAGGAAAGACGTGATGCCTGTATTGTTCGCTTACTATGGGTGCTGCCTCTCAGCCAGCTTGGCTCGTTTTCTTCGCCATTGTCTCCCAGATTGTATCGTCGCCGCCTTCAAACCCTCACAGAAGCGCCAACACTCGTCACGCTTTCCGCTCTCAAACTCAACTGTCAGGACGAAGCCCTTCTCAACCTCGGATGTCTCAATCTCAATTGTGGCCTCGAATTCAGTCGCATCATCTTCGCCAGCGTCGACTCTCCTTGCCGTGATCAGGTAGAGCGAGCTTTCACAGTCGAGTTCTGCGAGCACGACTGATTGATCTCTCGCTGACCCTGCGAATGCCTTCACGCGTTCCACGACTTCATCTAAAGAGCGGCAGCCATGCTCAACTACAGACCAAGTGAACATGAGAATTTGATTGAGAGTCGCGGACGACAGCAATCTCAACTTGGTATAATGGCCAAGCTTACCTTCAGCCGTCCAAGAGGGTACCGAAAACTCGAACTGGTTTCGGCGTTGGGCCTCTTTTCGCTTGCCAAGCACCTTGGCCTTCAGCAGCCACAGCCAATAATGTGCGTCATGGATCGCTTTGTAAGCTACAGCATCAGTGTACACGCGTACCTGCTGTTTGAGATTCATCCTCTCATCAAACGACCACGCGACTCCCCATCGCTTGGTTCGCCCTTGGAAGAATTCAATCGAACAAACGTTGTCGATGCCTTTGTCTCGCAACACCGCCAGGACTTTGCGTACACTGGACTTGCGGCCGATCATCGACGTGTACACCAGGACGCGTTCACGTAATTGGAGACTGTCCTCGATCATGTGGCCAATGAACGCGACTTCGCCGCCTGGCACGACCATCTCACTCGACGACCCCATACAAGCAGCGTCTGGATTCGTATCCGCCTCGTCGATATCTTCAAAGAACGGTGGGTTGCACATACTGAAATGGACTTGGTGATCTTGGTAATCCGTTGGCACGTCTTTGAGCGGTTCCAGCAACAGTCGTGATGTTGCCACGCGCTTCACGTGGACTAAGTCTGTGAGGTTGTTTCGGGTCACGTTGTCGAGGGCCGACTGATACGAGATGCTGTCGATTTCGGTCGCCAGCAACGACCAGCCATTCATCTTGGCGCCTAAGAGAGCGTATATGCAGCTTGCGCCAGTGCCGATGTCGATGCCGCGAATGGAAGCTGAGGTGGCCTCCGCAGAGCGTGAGGTGGCAGCGAAAGGGTCGACGCCTCCTGCGTGAAGCAGGTCCTCAATCCAGTGGATATAGTTGAGACGGTTGGGTAGCTAGGCGGATATCAACTCTTCGTCAGCCTTGTGGCCTCATACAGGATGGTCATGCAGCTCAACGCGTCGCACCGGTGGACAGAGGCGATCGATGGGCATAGTCCAGTCCAAGCCGAAGTCGTGCTTGAGCAGCGTACGAGTGAGTTCTCTGCAGCCATCATACATCACCACGAAACACGCCTTCCACCATGTAAATGTACTAGCAGATCTTACCGTACTGCGTAAGGATCATCAAATGGCAGCGCTGCGGTTTTCTTCTCGGGATTGACGTTGCGGAGGCTTCCGGCAGCAACCGTCAGACACTCGTCGTGCGAGAGGCTATATATCGAAAGAAGCGCACTCACTATTGCAAGAAGTCGGGATAGCGCAGTCCTAGTGCGTAGAAGTCGGGCGCATTGTCTCTGTAGCGGTTGCGCGCGTGGAGGCGGTCGCCGAGATGCGGCGTCGGGCGGCGCCGCTCGCCACGCATATTGCTTTCTTGTGGGAAAATGATGTAGTGAACCTCCATTGGGGAATGCATTCCTCTATTAACCAATGAATTCAAAATCGATATGGATACATATCATCATCTTTTCGAGGAGGTCTTCAGGACCTGGCGCTGTTGCAGCGCCGAGCGGACGAAACGCACGGCGATTGTCGTGGCATGGAAGTTCTCGCGCATGGACGCCATCGCAGCCTCCCGAAGAAGGGACGTGAGGTCGCCGGCAGTGAAACCTTCGGTGTGGTCAGCAACGTAGGCTGCGAGTCGGTCAGGAGAGCCGAGCTCTTCGTCACTAAAGAAGTCGACAGGAACCTTCTCAAGCTCGTCGAGGAAGATCTGCACGCGAGCATCTCGGGCAGGAAGACTAAGTTCGATGTGCACATCAAATCGACTGAAGGGACCACGATATATGTTAGTGCGCTAAAACGAGAGCCACGTTCAGCCATCCACCACTGTAGTACGTACCCAGGTCGAAGAATGGCTGGGTCGAGTTGGGTCTTTTCGTTCGTCGAGGCGAGAATCACGATGTGATTCTTCAGGAAAGCGCTTCTGGCTTCCTGGCTGGTCATGCTCTGTTGAATAGACTCACGCGAGGTGCTGAAGCCATCCATCTCAACTAGCAGCATACTCAGAAGGCGGTCGAAGGTCTGCTCCGTGCTCGTATCGAAGCCTCGAACCGTTGCGATGCTCTCGATCTGGTCGAAGTAAATCACGCACGGCGTCGCACTTCGGGCGGTCTCAAAGAGTTCTCGTAACGCCTTCTCGGTATCACCCACGACCTTGGTCAACAGGTCCGTACAACGCACAGACACGAACGAGGCAAGACCGCGACGTCTCAGCTCAGTGGCCACTACGTTGGCGAGATGAGTCTTGCCGGAACCCGGAGGACCCGTGAGTAAGACTCCTTTCGGAGGCACAGTACCGAACTGCAGGAAGCGACTGCAGTCTTCAAGTGGCTCCAGCAGTGAGACCATGATGGTTCTCAGTGCTTCGTCGACTCCGTAAATGCCACTGAACGGACCACCTTCCGTTGGCGAGTTGGCATGGTGTTGGCGCAAGGATACATGGTGAGCTTGGAGCACGGATGGATACGTGGTGAAGAGCGCGTCTTCAAAATGGTGATGGAGAACAGTCGGGTTCTGAGGATCGAGGTTCGTTGGGTCGTTCAGGCAGTTCTGGAGGGCCTTTTGGCACAGACTCAGCAGATCAGCACCAACAAAGCCTCCTGTTGCCTCGCTCAGCGTATTGAGCATGCCGGGTCTCGCTGGATCCATGGCCCAGCCACGAGTCATTCGGCTCAAAATATCACGTCGGTCCTTCTGCGAGGGTGGTTCGAGGCGAACGATGAGATCCATGCGTCCGTTTGAGTAGACAGCAGCGTCGATATCATCCATGCGACTTGTTGTACCGAGCACGAACATGCGTGCACTTGAAAGCTTCAGCTTGTCCAGACAAGACACGAAGGTGCCGAGAACACCAACTTCCAGCGTGCTGTCCGAGTCCATGAAGCCCTGCCGAGATGTTGCAACCGACTCGAGACCGTCAACGACGAGAATGCTGGGGGCACGCTGCGCGAGCTCTTCAAACGTCTTGACAATCTGGGCTTCTGAGTGACCGACGTAGGTCTGGAACACGTCAGCGGCGTGGAGGAAGCGTACGTGGACGTTCTCACCAACACTGTCACAGACCGCCTTGGCCAGAGCAGTCTTGCCAACACCGGGCAGTCCACTGAGAATCGCACCAACGGAAGATGAAACTCGGTTGTTGCAGTCGCCCTCAACAGGTTCAGCACGAAGCCGCGAGAGAATCGCATTGAGCAACCGACTCGCTTCGTCACTGACGCCGCCCAGTGCTTCTTCCACCCGACGGGTGTACTCGGCGACGGTCTCAAACGAGACGGTTGAAGACACGCCGTTGACGGTCTTGTCATCTTGAAAGCTGAGCACAACTGTTGTCTTTGCTGATGGTCTGGCGATGGCTGCGCAGCACCCGGTGATATTCGGCGACGCCATTATCTTCACGTCTTCAAACTGAACGAGCTCGGGGATGTTGAACCACGAGACGATGATGCGGCGACCCTCCCAGACATCCAGTCCACGCAATAGTATCGGGATTGAACGCTGAAGTCCTTCGACAATCGCTCTCTGTGGCCGCGAGCGTGAGGCGAAATGGACGCGTAGGTAGCTCAGTGAGCCAGTCGAGCACTTGCACTTGGTCTTCTCTGCTTCGCCTCGGTCCACGGAGACCACCACTTCAATCTCAGCCAAGCGATCTTGCTGGTCTTTTGATCCCAAACCAAGCGACGCCAAGAGTCCCATGGACAACCAGTTGGATCCATCGGCACTTGGCTGAAGCTCCGCGTATGCGCTGGACCCGAGAGCGTCACGCAGCTCCACACGCACGTAACGATGGCTGGACTTCAGCTCATTCGTGTAGATGATCGGCCGTGTATCGTACTTGCTGCCCGTGCTCGCGCCTGCTTCGTATCGTGCACGCGTTGCGTGTAGATCCACACGCACACTCGCCATCTCGTGCGTCATGTCAAATGGCCACTTCCACCAGCGGCTCCACGCGACTGAGCTGCTCCTTTTCAGCCAATCAATGATCAGTAGCCACGACCTCTCATTACCTCGTTTTAGTGCCTTGTCATTTGGCGTGAAGTTTGTCACTACGGGTGCCGTTTGGGTTTTGAAACCATCACTCTCTGGTCGTTCCCGTTCGTCTGTTGCGTGCTGGCGGCACCCATCGGGAGAAAGTTCTCCAGGAGCTACGCCTAAGACGCGCGATAACAAGCGGCGACACCTCGCGTCTCTCTCTCTCTCTCTCTATCTCTCTGCGTGTGTGTATACGCGTGGCTGCATCCTCACACAGGACGTAGTGACTCACTAGATCCCACAGGCTACTCAATTGTGGGGTGTGTGGTTTGGAGAGGGCGAGCGAGAAGCGACGCAACGTGATCGGGAGCGTCGACCTCTTCCGCCATGGACGTGCTCAGCGCATTGAGCAAGTACCAGTCGTTCAACGGCGTGCCTCCGTTCGAAGAGTTCACGCACGCGCCTATCTCAGCCCATGGGCGGCCGTACGTGATGCACGTGCCGTCGGATTTCCTGCCGTGGGACGACAAGAACGGCATCATCGCGTTGCGCCGCAAGGACAAGACGCTTGCTGTGTGCCGATGCGGCGTCGTGCTTGCAGGCACGTACTTCCACCTGGAGGCGCCGACGCAGCAAACGTCCGTGGCGCTTAAGGCGATGGACAGGAAGCAGCTCACGGAGCAGAAGGACGACGTCGAGAACGAACTGCGCGTGATGGCGCAGCTCCAGAGCAAGGGCATCGACGGCGTATTGGGCAACGCGCACATGGTGCGCTGGGAGAACGGCGAGGATCCGCACAATATCTACATCGCGACTGAGTTTGTCGCGAACGGAAGTCTGGTCACGTACGCGCACAAGAAAATCCGCGTGCTCATGGTCAAGCATCTGAACGAGTTTGTCGCCAAGCACGGTGAAGGCCCGACCAAGCTCGAGTGTGTCTCGTACGTGTACCGCGGCGCCGGCCACGAGTGGATGCGAGAAGGAATCAAGCTCTTCGAAGGCATCATGCGTGGACTCACGTACGTGCACGCGCAAAACGTGGCTCATTTGGACCTGGATATCTACAACGTCGCGATCGACTCGAAAATGGTGCCCCGCATCATCGACCTGGGCAGCAGTCAGATCATGGACCACCGAGGCGTCGCCGGCGCAGGCTATGTGGGCATCAAGTGTAAACCCATTTTTGTGGCGCCTGAAGTGAGAGCACATGCCAAGATCCCACCCCCTCGACCCGGTTTTGACGGCGCGCGCGCGGACTTGTGGTCCGCGGGTGTCATCGTACGTAATTTCTGGTTGATGCACAAGCGGATACGGACGCTGACTAACTGCTATGTGATGTGTGCGGTTTGCAGCTTGTACAGTGCATCGTATGGGGCTTCCGCGGCGGCCCGTCGTACCTGAACTCGAATCCGCGATGGCGGAGCGAGGTGTTTTGCCACATTGACCAGTCTTGTGAGCAGGCCACGTGTCTGCTGTGCCAAAATTTTATCGTGATTCCTCCGCTCATCGGCGTCATCATCAAGCAGCTTCTCCACATCGACCCACGCCAGCGACCGTCTGCACATGATGTCGTCAACGCTCTCCACGACAACCGAGAACTGCACATATTCCCACCACCGGCTGCGCCTAGAAGTACGATGCGGCAGCCCACGCGACAGCTCCACGAAACCTCGAGTCTACCTGCGTCGTTTGGATGAATCAGTCGGGCGACACACGAACCATACAACGAGCACAATACAGCAAAAAGGGTTTTGAGTCTTTGATGCGCCACGACTCTAATCCATCCGCTACTTGAGAATGGCAGACGCTGAGCCATGGGCTCGAAGAGCTTCCTGTTCTTGAAGTATCGACATCGCCAACGAAAAATCGTCCTGAAGGGAAGCAAATCATGGGGCAGTTAGTTTTAAGGCTCATGCTGAGACTGTCTTTCGACGAGCGTACCACAACGAGAAGGAAGTCACCCAAGTCATTCTCTTCGCCGCACTGGTGGTAGATTTTCATCACCGCACGGTCATCCAAAGAAGAAAACTTGGTGCGGATGAGGTCAGAAAATACTAGCGAGCGAGCAGTGATAGGAGTGAGTTGGCGACGAAGCATGCAGGTTTTCGTGAGGCGCACTTACCACTGTAGCGCATCACTCCACTGCCGTCGGGGTTGGCGAGCTGGAACTGCATTGTCCACTCGCTTCGGATCCTGTTCCACACAGCAGCAGCATTCGTGAGATATGCTCGTACGACACGGTCTGATTCTGCTCAACACGTACGTGCTCTGGTACTGGATCCACACGAGCATGAGCGACTCGAGCACATCTTCTAGATGTAACATGGCGATCGTCGGCGTTGCTGTGGCCGATCGCCCGCTGGAAGTCGACGAAGTGCTGGCTGGCGCAGCACCCGTAGCCGCGTTGTGGATGATGTTTTCCTTCTCGCAGATCGCGGCGAGAAGCTGCTGGTGCTGGTCTTTCACGGGTAGCATGCGTGCCATGAACGGATCTTGTAGGAACTGCTTCACGCGCGTGTATCCCACCAAGCACGGTCGAAGTAACTCCTCGTCGAGACGCTGGAGGAGCTGATCCGACGGCTGCGCAACTAGAAACTGTGCTGCTGAGAGATAGAAGTCAGCAGCAAGCGGGTGGTACGTCCACGTGACCTCTGGACTGTCAACTGAGGACACTGCACTTGCGATCGGACTGCCAACCCCGGACGCGTTCATGAATTTGAGGAACCACTTGATGCGAAGGCTCTCCTGTTCCGCGATCTGGGCCCCTGTCAGTAAGAGCGTGAGCTTTTTCTGCGCCTTGCGTTTGAATCCGAGCTCTTGAATGTACAGGTCCAGAACGAAGTCGACGAGTACCCGCCGTTTCTTGCCGATGCTGTCCATTTGCGCGTTGCTTTCGATCTTCTTCACATACAAGCGTGCGATTTCGCTTACGACTTGGCCTGGGGTGGGAGCTTGGACGGCACCAGCGGCTTTCGGGTCCCGAGTCGATCTTTCCCCTCCAAGCACTGGTGTTCCTAGACCCGTAGAAGCCGACATTGGGCCTGCACCAGGTCCTGGTGTCCCACGACCGTTGCTCGCTGCTGCCGTGGCTGCTGATATCACTGCCGATGTCTGATGCATCGCGTAAATATGCTCGTCCTCCTGGAACTTGATCCGTTCTCGAAGCCGAAGCTTGCCGTCATACTTACACAAACGCTTCTCCGTTTGCTGTCCACTGTCAACAAATTGCTTCCGCTCGAAGTGGAAAAGTGTCGGATCGAAGTTCGGATCCGAAAAGTCAGGCAGGATCTTGCGGTGGAACACGAGGAAGTTGGAAAACACCGACGGGTTGGCCTCCAGAGGTTCCTGACGTGGACAAACGAAGTGAGCCACGAATTACGACGAGGTCTTTGAAATGATAGAGGCAGACGTACCAGTAGCAAGTCAGGGTACTTGGCAAACATCTTGGTCACTAGTCCCGGCTTTCGATGGGCTATGTCCACGAAGTATTCCGGGTGGCGTTCGAGTGCGTCACTCAGACTTTGCGGAACAACCGAAAACGCAAGAGGCAAAATCGTGAGGTCTTCACGAATGGTTTGAGCCAGCAGCTCAGGTGTGGACTTGAACATGTGGCAGAGCAGCTCTGGCATCGACAACAGCACTTTTGCCAGCGTCGGGCGACTCTCCTGGAGGATGTCGACGAGGATGGCCGGGTACGCCTTGACTGCGGCTGCGACGGCTGGCCCTCGACTCAACAGTAAGTCGCTGAAAGCCTTTGGGTGGTTCATCAAGAACTCCTCCATTGCAAACTGCGTTCACAAGTCCACAAAAGACGTCAGACAAAGGAAGACTGCACCTTAGGAGAGTGTGGAAGGGCGACAACGCACGGCGTTATCGCGAAGGGTGTGGTTGAGCAGAGATAGCAGGACGTCCGCTCGTTGCTGAAGCACGTGGGAGATCAACACGATGTTTTGCTCGAGAATGCGCGCAATGAGGTGATGCGAATCCTAGTCAGCACTCCCATCGTCAAAAGAGAGACCGAGCCACACAGACAGCAGAGTTACGTGCCTGAAAGACGTGAGCAGTGAGGTACGGCGAAGCCCATAGAACCGAGGCAAATTCGGATGGATGGCGCTCAATCAGTTTTTGGAAGAGAGTTGCGGTGCCCGCTGGTGGAGCTGAAGTCGTTGTGGCGGATGGTGGTGTACTGAGACTTGGGGCGGACGACGATGCTGAAAGGGGCTCCATCAGCAATTTGTCCATAGCGTCGAAATTCTCGTGGAAAAAGCCTTGAAAGACGGCTAGATGATGTGTCGTGAGCTCTGCGAGAACTTGGAGCGCATCCTCAGCTCGAAGGAGAGGCATCCACACGTTGTAGAACGCTTGCTTGGGCTGATCTTGAGTGTTCTCGTGATCAAAACAGTACCGTAACGATTCTTGCAGAGCTGGTTCTACCAACTCGTTCAGATTTGACCGCAAGAACGCAACAAGAACTTGCTGCCTCTCAATGCTCTGGCACTTCCCCGCGAGGACGGCAGCATCGAGTCCCTGCAGGAGTTTCTGCATTTGCTGCAACGGTGACTGCGATCTGGCTGCGATGTCTTCCGCGTCAGCTGCAAGCCGAGCTCGTCTCGCTTTGGCTTCTTTCTCGAGCGCCTCTCGCAGTACCTCGCACTCTTGGAAGTAGAACCGCTTTTCCACGTGCTGATCCCCATCTTTTTGTGATACAACCGACTCGGAGCTTGAGTCTGCTCGTGAGTAGATGCCCATTTCGATCAAGCTGATGATCACATCCAGCAAACGGCGATAGTCTGGTAGCTTCGCCGGCAGCTTCCGCAGACAGTCCATTGCGATCGTGATTGAAAGTGGATCAGGCTCCGCCTTAGGCACAAGTTCACGACGCAAGACATCTACAAACAGAGAAGCGAGCACGAATGTGAGACTCAGTTATCCTTTCTTCGATGACGAAGGGTTGAACGAACATGAGTGCTCGATGTGGGTCACGATTGACTTCCACAACGATGCGATCTCATCGGCAGAGGCAGGTTCTCGGCAGGACCACTCATCGATGACGTCGTACAAAACCCCGTCTTGGTTACTAGGGGAATCACAAAGCAGTTAGCAGCCACACACGCCATGCCGATTACATCGCGGACGGTGCTAGAGCTTACGTGTTTGCACCTGGTTCACCCAAGGCGAAGAAATGGCGCAGTAGAAACGACGTCTTGCGCTTGGTTGTTTCGAATAGACTTCCGTCGTCCAAGATGCCTCCGCGAGCCACGAGCTGCTTGGCCTTGGAGTCTTCGATCGCACGCGTTGTCTTGTCTCGCACAAGTTGAAGTTCGTCGACATCGATGCGGTGTTTATACGCAAGCAGGCAGGCCTTCATCTCCACGTGCTCTCGTGTCCGGAGATCCACAGGCAGTTCATGGACCTCTTCGTCAGCCTCCCCTTCGTCTTCCCGGTTGGCTCTCCGCTCATCGGCCGGTAGGACGTCTTCGCGACGATACTCAACGGGCCTCGGACACCACGAGTCTCTTGTGCTTCGAGCTGACGCAGGCGCACGGGAGTCCGCTCGCCTTTGACGCATGGATGGAGATGTCGCATCGGCGCTTTTGCATCGTGGCGTCAGAGTCTTCACACTCGATGCAGCTTTCTGTGGAGTCGTCACGTACAACTGGCGTGGTGATAGCGGCGACTGATAAGCACGCGAAGGAGTGCCAGTGGTGCTATGAGGCCGAGTCGGAGTGGTAGGCTTGGGCGCGATTAACGGCTTCATGTGGGTCGGTTGGGATTGACTTTGCTGTTGATAGTGACGCTCCCACATCGATGCCGTGCCTTTGGGGATATGCGGGTGCGCATTCGGCAGGAGCATGTGGAAGAGGTCCGGCGCCTTGGCAGTTGGTGGTGCCGATGCAGGCGCCTGCCGCTGCTGTCGAGCACTCATATTGACGACGACAACGACTTCAATCGGGCTGTTTTTGCAAGAGAAAGCGAAGGAGCCACTTGTGGATACTGACAATGGGAAACGGCGTCAAAAAATAGAGCAGCACTAACAACAGCGTTGCATCCGCATCAATACGTGGCAACGTGGATACATTCGTCACGGTGTGAGGGATAACTTCTATGATGGTCGTTGGTACCATCGCCGTCTCGCGTTTGGGTAGCTTCACGTTGCTTTAGAGAATCGATCTCCAATGGCACCGCCAGGGTGGTTGACCTGGAAATTGTCGTGAGAGCCGTCAAGGCTGTCGACGAGATGCTGGATGATGGCATTGCTGATGGCCTCCTAATCCCATGGAGGAAAAAACGATGAGCGTCGACGACGTCTTCATGAATGGACAGTCGTGTGCGTTTGTACGCACCTGAACAACAATACTGCGCGCTGGCACAGGGCAAGCGGGTTGGTCGACTGCTGGTACAACGAGAGACTGCATATAGGAGTATGTTGAGTCAATACACTGGTGAACGATCGATGAATAGCAATGATGACGGATGACTGTCTTACCAGCGAGCAGTCCATCGCGAGAGCGCTGCCTTCCTGGCTCACGATGGCGATGGCATCGCACTCATGCTGTGCGAAGATCCCTGGAAGAGCGAGCAGCTCAGCTGTATTCCCACTGTGCGAGAGTATGATGATCTACAGCATTGCAAACGTGAATCGGTCGGCTTGCTACAGAGTTTGTTGCCTCTGGTAGGACTCACCACGTCGCCTGCTTGGAGATTTCCTAGTTCTCCGTGGACCCATTCACTACCATGCACCCACTGCAACAACACGCACGATCTGAACGTTAGAGAATACCTTCCTCGTACCAACGGCGTAGGGAAAATGAGTCCGAGTCCGAACCTGGCTGCGGACGGAGATGGACGAGAGCGTGGAGGCAAGGCGTCGCGCGACGATACCGGACTTACCGATGCCTGTGACGAAGATACGTCGCCGCTCGTGATGGCACAGTTCGAGTCGCTCAAGCAAGGCCACGAAGCGCTTGCTGAGTGCGGTGTCGGACACGAGCTGTTCATGGAGATGCTGCCATTGGATAACGTTAGTAAAGGCGACGTGGTAGAATGGAGGCGGGCGAGGCGACAGCAACGGACGGACCTGCAGCGCCTGGATATCGCTGTGGACTGACTGAGCGATAGATATGCGCTTGTGCTGGTAGGGTACAACGTGAGTCGAACGGAGCTTAGAGGCATTGAAGACTGAGGTTACCATACTCCGTCGGTCGACGTCGAGAACGAGGCAACGACGCACGCGTCGCGTGGATTGAGAGCGTGGGAAGCCCATGGTCTATTCCGCGCGGACGTCGCTGTTGTAGATACCAAGCCAGTGGCGGAGGCTCTGCGGCGGTAGCCGCTCAGGCAGCGGCGGAGAGCGCTGCCACGTGCGGGACCCATTGCAGTGGATGAGATGCGGCCGCGCTGCAATTGACAGCGACGTATCGATCAACGCAGGTTTACCTCCTTAAACCGCTTTCATGTATTTGTAAATAGAGGATGATATGATACAACAGAGGTAATGCCATCTGAGACCTGAGATGGCGACGTCCACTGAAGAGTTGAACCTATCCGATGGAGCTGGAGATGAAGATCCGTGAGCAACTTGCTCTGCGCTCGCGCAAGCGGCACGAAGAGTTGCAGCGACAAGCGTCACGGTTCTCACATGCACAAGAGACTCAGGTGCTCACGTAAGGCTGCGACTGCGCCTCAAGCAGCGTTCCAAAACGAAGAGCTCAGTGAGATCGTGTCGAACAGGAATGACAATGCCGCCAAGGTCGGTGGGGTGCTCGATGAGCTCAAGGCTGCTCACTCGCGACGAGGTAACATCAAATGCAACATACCGGCGCTGAGTGTGAGTTCACTCATCGTTACGCTGTGGTTATCAGGCTTCCTGACGAGTCGACTGGAGTTACCGACGCTTACGCTGCTGCAACGGTGGCACGCGCAACTCCAACTCCTTGAGATGGACAACGTGAAAGGAAGCGAAGGAGCCTCTCCGAGTGACGTTGGTGGAGTCAGCGTTGACGCTCCAGTATCTGCGTTGGAGAAAGTCCTTCACGTCCTCAATCACGACAAGCCGTGCTTCGATGTCGTCTACGCGTCCGCCATCCGCCTTGGGGACCTCAAGGAAACACTGTTCGACGCAAGCGAGCAGCAGCTTCGAGCAAACGAAGCGCTCGCGTTTTCGTCAACACGAAGTGGATACACAAGCCGCGTAGTGCTCTTCACGATAGACGGATCCGGAGAGGTCGAGGCCCGCTCAAGTCTTTTCGTTCCAGACTTGAATGCACTGGTGCACGCAGCCGTCCAAGAAAACGCCAACGCCGCGGAACTGGTTGAATGCGTTTGGGAAGATCGCCCCTGAGTCGCTGAGCAACAAAAAAATCACACGAAAATGCAAGGTGAATCAACACACACACAGTTCTGCCTTCGACAGTGTCTTGCCATCGCCAGCTTGTATTTGTCATTCGACAGAGTTCGCAACGCCCAATCAATACTCAACGCTATTCACGCTTAAGCAGTCAGGAGGCAGGCACCACCGGCGGCCTTGATCTTCTTCTCGGCCTCAGCGCTGAAGAACTTGGCCTTGACAATCACTGGGACTTCTGGGAGACGGCCCTTGCCGAGGACCTTGAAGTAGCCGGCCTTGGTCACGTCAATGATTGGGGCCTTGCCGTCCTCGTTCTTCTCGGCCTGCTCCTTGGTCTTCTCCGACACGAGCGACCAGAGGCGCTCAACGTTGACCGTTGGCATGTGGTCACGGTTGCGCAGCATGTGGAACTGGCGCATACCGACCTTACCGAAGTAACCCGGGTGGAACTTATCCATCAAGATACGGTGGTGGTGCTGACCACCGGCGTTACCACGACCACCAGGATGCTTGCGGTGCTTGCCGATACGGCCGTGGCCGGCGCTGACGTGTCCACGCTTCTTGCGGTTCTTCGAGAAACGAGATGGCTGTACATCAACATCACGAACGTCAATACTCCCGTCGACTTGGTTGTTGTTGTGAAAATGGACGCGTGGGGCGGGGCGGGGCAGGCGGAAGCTAGTGCGGCAGTCGCTGGAGATACTCGAACACGGGCGGCGACAAGGTCACCAATGGAGAGCTCCTCGGCGCGTATCATTC
Source organism: Pythium apleroticum (assembly GCA_023337875.1). Classification (NCBI taxonomy): domain Eukaryota; phylum Oomycota; class Peronosporomycetes; order Pythiales; family Pythiaceae; genus Pythium; species Pythium apleroticum. Next base: position 11,002 of record JAADXN010000224.1, on the reverse strand, counting down.
GGGTGAGACGGGCTTCGCTGTAGCGACGCGCGGTATGTAGATGGCTCGTAGATTCGCTTTGTCATGCTGCTGCAGTAGTACTGCTCAAAGGCTGCTCATCGACGACGGTGTCCATTCGCATAGGAAGTCCCGCGACTCTGTATTCGCTCGCGGTTCTCGGCCGGTATCTCGCGAATTCACCACCAAACTCGACACTCGTCGCCATACTCGAAGCTTCTGTCACCCGCTCATCTGGCACGCGCATACCCATCCGCCGCCGGCCACCGTAGCGTCCATTTTCACGCCATAAAGATTGGCTTACCATATTGACTTAGCGATAAGCGAATGCGAATGACCCCGACACTGACCGAGTTTGTAGGCCAGAGCACGGAAATGAATGGCTCCTTGGCTGCCAGCACTTCTCCACATACAAACATCAAGTCATTCCTAAGACTATACAAACCTCAAGAGAAACGCCCAGCCGGTCCCAATTGGCTGGAGACTCCAGTAAATCGTGCAACCTTCGGTTCACATCACGCTCCGGGCGGACGGACCGGTTCACTTCTGGTTTGCATAAAAAAGCGCTTTTTGCGACAGTGACGAGGTGAACCGTGACCTTTCAGCTTGAACCGCTATGTTGGACGAGCGCTTCAACATGGAAATGATGGAGATGGAGGCGACGAACGAGGAGATGGCGGCGGCCGCTGGTGGTAGTGCGGAGTATATAGAGGAGGCTGCAAGTATGGAAGAAGTTGGAGCTCGGCAAGAGGAGCCGTGTGTCCAACAATGGAGCGACGGGACGGCGTCGTTTGCCTACACGGACCCGGAAACGGGCGAGACTCCGTCGTCGACACTGGAAATGGGCACTGCGAGCGGTAGCGACGATGCAGCAGGAGGCGAGCAGCGCGTGGACGACGGAAACAATGAGGTTGACGTCGTGTTCGATGTGGAAGGGCTGCAAGCGGCGTGGGTGGCGCAGTACGATCCATCGGCCAAGCAGGTTTACTACTACAACACGGCCACGGGGGAGTCGCGATGGGATGAACCGGAAGGGTTTGTGGATGGAGAGCACCAAGACGAGAAGATGGCGGGCGCAGTCAAGATCCAGAGCGTGTTCCGATCCAAGAAAGCACGCGACCGCGTCAAGATCATGGCGGAAGGCGGTGGAGATGAAGCCAATACCACGTTTGACATCGGTGCTGTGACCGGAGAAACTCCTGAGGAAGAGACGATTTCCAGACCGCAGTCGGCGTCAAGCCCCACCGTGGACGGTTCAATGAGCAGTCGCGTCTGGAAGCAGCACTACGACCCGCGCTCGCAGCAGTACTACTACCATAATGTGGAAACTGGCGAGTCGACGTGGGAAAAGCCAACGGGGGACGGAGAGCTATTCACAGACAGCGACCCACAAGGCGATTCCGTTGTCAAAATCCAGTGCGCGTTCCGCAAGCGCGCTGCGAGCAAGAGTGTCGAAACGAAGAAACAGTTCGTGCGTGACCTCACGAGCAGTGAAGTGATGACACAGAAGCTGAAGGACCTGATGAAGGCAGTGGACGAGATCCAAGCCGAGGTGGACGCGCGGAAGCGGACGCTGTCGGCGTCAACTGCACACAAGCATGCGCATCTGGAGGAGAGTGTGGGCTCGTGGCTCGTCAGCGTCGCCTACATTCGTGACCGTGTGCTTGATCACCACCACCATGCGCGGCTCGTTCAACAAACGGAGTCGACAGGAGCTGACAAGTTGGCCACCGCCCAGCAATTTCACGATGCATTAGCGGCCACTCGGTCGGAGTGTTTGGCTTTGCTGAAGAACATGGTCATCACCGACTCGTCCTTCGTGGAGGTTGACGTTCAACGAGTGAACGAGGCTTTTGAACGGTATACGCGCTGCAAGCAGGACGAGTTGTTTTCGATCTCCGAGTCCAAAATCCGCATCATAATTCAAGTGGACGAGTTACAAAGGCCGCTCACAGCAGCCGAGACCAGCCTCCGTAAGGCTATGGGGATGACTGATTTCAATGCTGGGGCGACAACAACTGCGGCCAAGATATACGGTGAATGGCGAAGCGATGTCCAGGAGGCCGTTGATAGTATCTCCCAATTGACCAAAGTGATGAGCCACAAGCGCGACTTGCTGGCGTTGTACCAGCACAGTCTCACAGAGAGTAAGGAAATCAGCGAGATGCAGCGCGAGGATGAGCTCAGCCGAGCCAGCGAGCAAGTCACGCGGAAGCTTGAAGCAGCACGACTCGCACATGTGCGATTCATGGAAAAATGCAGACAAAGTTGGCAGAGGGGCTTGATTCGACGCCAAGACGACAATCAAGCGACGGAGGCTGCAGCTCAGGCTCGCGAGATCAAGCGCCAAAATGAGAAAGAGCGCATTGAGCAGATGGCGACCGCTGACCAAGAGCGACGGAAACGTGTCAAGCTATCGATATGGGAGGCCGTAAGGGAAGGCCATTCGGTTGACGTTGTTCGCACCATGGTCTACGCAGAGATGCAAAAGGCTCGCCAGAACGGCTTCGAGTTCGTCATTCGAACCGCACGGTCCGACCGCGGCGAGACTCTCGTCCAGATCGCCTGTTGGGGCGGCCACACCGAGCTCGTCGAGATCTTTTTGGATGAAGGCGCAGATTTGCACGCCGTGGATAATGTCTACAATCGCTTTACGCTCCTCCATGACGCAAGCCGCCGCGGACATTCGCAAATCGTACGTACTGCTGACCGCCTGCCCTTGATCCGCATGCGATTTTACTCCACTGTCGCGTAGATTCGGCTGCTTGTAAATCGCGGGCTGCAGCAAGATACCGTGGATGCATCAGGCGACACTCCCGTTCACTGGTGGGGCAGCTTTTCGATGACCAGGCACATTTTTGCTACTGACACTTGTCCTCGTTTTTTTTTTGCGTCGCTCAGGGCTGTTCGCAAGAACCATTATGATGCAGTTCACACTCTTCTCGGAGCGTACATGCACCGCCATGATCCAGATCACAACGAGTGCGCCCTCCGAGCTGTGAGGATGAAGAACCAGCGTGGTCGAACGCCAATTCAGTTGACCAAGAGCGAGTGCACGCGACGATTGCTGCAGGCATTCGACGAAGGCCGCATTCGCATCCCTCAGTTTAATGCTTGGGCTGTAGGTGGAGGTGGAGGCTCGCCCCGTCACAACCAAGGCCGCCGAAAGTCAGAGCAAGTCGGCGGCAGTATGTCTCGCGCGAGTAGTTCTCGCTCATTGACTGGTGGCGACACGAAGGGAACCCAGCACGGATCCTTGTTGAAAGCTGCCACTGATACAGCCCACCATCACGGCCACAACCACAGCCACGGCCACGACGAGGACGAGTTTGGTGTTATTAACATCCTCACAGCTCGATGAAAGAAGGCATCAGCCGATTGAACGCGCCGCGAAAAACGCTCGGCGATCACTGCGCTAGATCCCTATTGTTACCTTGCTAAATTTACATTGTGATGATTTGACTGTTTCCACGACTCTGCCTTGCGGAGAGCGACGGAGCCATTCGCATACACTGCATCGAATTCTCTTCACGAGGCGGGCGCGTTGGTTGTGGCTGCAGCGCGGTCACCATGACAGCGACGTCAGCGCTCGAGCGGATAGAGGACATGATGTGAGATGGCGTGCAGGCAACACTGACGAACTGGATCTGAATGCTAATCACGTCGCGTGCAATCTGCAGTGAGATCGCGACGCAGCGGTTGATACCTCAAGCGCTACAGCGATTGAGCACAGCAGGTATCCCAGACTCATACGACGCATCCTCGTTCGCATTCTCTCCATTCCCTAACGCTCGCGTGTGAATGCTGGCCGCAGAGATCCTCGGCGAGTATGAGCCTCGGAACAAGGGCTCAGTTGTTCCTTCGCGAGATGATCTTGGCGTTCCGGTGGATCTTGAGGTCTCTTACAGCCGCCTGATCAAGTTCCTACGCCTTCACGAGCCCACTGGGGTTGAAAAAGATGTGGCTCAAAAGCGCGAGGTTGTTCGATTCCTCTCCTTGCAGCAAATGCTTCAAGAGTGCAAGCACGCCAAGGTATGTTGCCTTACTGAGTAGCAAGACGATGAAAGGTTGTCGGAATCGCTAATTTTCTTCGTGGATGATTGCAGCTTCCTCACATCCAAACGGCCTGTTTTCAGAAAGTTGTGGACTGGTTCGAAGACAGCAGCAGCGGCATGGGCTCTGGGTCAGCCTCCGCACCAATCTTGCCGCCACGCATGGTGAGTGTTGCTCTAGTTTTTTTTTGCTTGAAATCCACGGTCGAAAAAGCGAACGGATCTTGTTTTCTCCTAGTCTCCCAAGAAGTCAGGACACGTGAACGCGAGCCCAGAGAGTGTCCCCATGCTTACTCGATCCGCGAGCCAGGATACGATTCCTACGAGCGGATCTCTTGATATCATGAAGAAGGCGGCAGTTGCGCAAAAACTATCCAACTACAAAATGCCGGACCTGAGGGCGTCACACATTCGGCGGGTGGCGCAGCTCAAGTCTCGCGGCGTGGATGTTCCAGAAAATGATCTGGAGCTCGCCAGTGGAGTGGGTCCAGAGGAACCGGATGACCAAGCAGACGAGATCTTAGAGCCCGCAGAATACGCAGTGCGGGATCGACGCGCTAAAATCAAGTCAACTTTCAAGACGTACGAGCCAGAAACCGAGGCTGAGGTGAGCGTACTCTCGTTTGGATGCACGCAGATTGAAGGACTGACGTTTGTGGGGATTGTTGCTGCAGTATGTCATGAATCAAATGTGGTTGGAACGCAAACGTGACGAGGAAATCGAGAAGTTGAAGGCCCAAGAGGTTCGAGGGAAGATGCAATCATGGTCCATGAGTAAGAGTCGCGACGAGAGCGAGTACCTGCGCAAGCACGAAGCCATGCAGCTCGCAGCTGGCCTCGAAAAGCTTGTGGACGAAGAATACGACACATTGAACGTATCGCGACGGCAGCACCTCGAAAAAAAGAAGCAGGAATGGCAGACACTTCAGCAGGCTGTACCGCAGACAATCGTGGTAGATGGTGAAAACCCCGACGACGCGAACAAGGTCTTCAAAACCAGTGGGACAACGGCTCAAGCACCAGCAACACCTAGTCGATCCGGAGCGAGCGATCCGGTGCTCTCTGTCAAGAAGAAGAAATCCAATGCTGGGGCAAGTGGTCCAGGCACACCCGTCGGCTCAGGCGGAATGCACTTCCGCAACCAACTGCCACCAAACTACACACCGCAGAGCAAACGAAGCAACGGTACACCGATGTCTTTCTCTTCCAAGGACAGCCGATCAACACCAAGCACGCCTCTGTCGACGTCTTCCTCAGGAAAACTCCAGCTCTTGGATGAAGCAGCGGCCCGAGCTGAAGGGCGAACAGGTCGGGGTTTTGGCATCGGGTCGTCGGATTCTCCACCCGCTAGTGATGAATCACCAGCGACCCGTGACGAAGATGAGCGAATAGAGACCAGCACAGTCCAGCCCGTGCTCAAGTTCTCGGAGCGGACTCAAGAAGGACGGGGACTCAAGTTTCAGCCGTTCTTTCCTGCCAACCAAGCCCAACAGGGCTCACTGCCGCTCACGCGAGCAATTTCAGCGTCTGCCTTGAGTCGGAAGGTACGCTTGCTTGCAACTTCAAGCGAGTCGATCGTATGTCTCACATTCCTTTGCTCCCTTTCATCCGACAGCTATACCCTCGCGGCACCATCCCTCCCCAAGCTGAGCCCATCGACCCAGAGTATCGCCACTTGTACACAGCCACAGCAAACCGAAAGCCACCTTTGCCGGTTTCCATCCTTCCTGAAAAACCTCTGCCTGGCGTGGGGCGACATGTTCGTACACGCATCTGGAATTGGGTTCCACAGCGCTCGTTATGACTCCATCTTACTGTTGATGGTGTAGACCTCTGTTTTGAAGGCAGGCACCGCATCGAGCAATCAGCAGGAACCATCAACAACTCGACGAAACTCGTTGACGAGCAAGCGCCTCGCCTCTGCGATTGAAGGAGGGCTATCCAAGTCGCCGTCGGAGCAGCTCATGAGTGATCTACGCGCAGAGCAACTGCAAGAAGTGGAGCGTATCCGCATTCTCTTCGAACACCATAACCTCACACTGTCCGCGGGTGTGCTCGAGCGAGGACTGCTCATCCCCGAAGACAAGTCGACGCTTGAGTGTGTCCAGAACTTGCCGCTGCCGGGCGGTCGCCTCATTTCGAATCCGCTGCTCAAAGTCAAGGTCAAATCCACCAAACCCACGAAGAAGAAGAAGAAGAAGAAGAAAGGTTCGAAGGGCACCAAGACCAAATCCAAGACATCGGCTGGAGATAAATCCAAAAGTCCGAAGAAAAAGAAGAAGGCGTGATCGATTTACTCTAAAATGGCAGCGTGATCATCGTGTGGGCTGCTGGCTTGTTGTTTTTCTGCTTTCAGTTTATGGCGCTTGGTGAATTTCACGTACATCGCTAGTTGCGCTTGGAGCAAAGCCGCAGCAGACTCGTCATCTGAACTACTTTCGGTTGCAGGTTCGTTGGCGTTTACGAGCCTTTCCCCGACATCACTAGTCGACACGCCTTCCACTGGCCGCTGCTGGTCTTCTTTGGTACCATCGCCAGCCTGGTCGCCATGGTAATCCCATCTCCTCTCATCGTTCGCTTCGATTGTTGAAGCCAATTCAACATTGATTGCCTTGAGTTCGCTGATCTTGGCCATTAACCGGCTCTGCTGGGTCTCCATTTGCGTGATCTTGGCGTACAGGTCGTGCATCTCTTCATACAACTGCGCGTCGTTCTTGATCGTGAGCTGCTCGAGCGTCTGCAAGGCCAGTAGTCGGGCCTCCTCCACTGTCAGCATCGGCGCAACTTTGCGTCCATCGTCTTGGTGCATTGCATGCCACAGAACCTCAGCCATGTTGCCAACGTGCCATAGCAACTGCTCGTGGCGGTGGGACCACGCGTCCTTTCCCGCCTCCCACGCCTCCTTTTCTCGCCTCAGCGCCGCGACCTCCTCCCTCAAAAGAGTAAGCTCAAAATACGCAGCAGCGGCTTCGTCAATGGCGATGTCGCGTTCGCGTTCTGCCACGCAGCACCGCCGCCGAATCGCTCCTTGATGCTGCATTTTGCTCACTTTCACTTCGTGTCCTTTCGGTGATGGCTACCGATTGATATCGATATCACAACGGTAAATCCTTGCTGAGATTTCGCAGGAATTAATCTTGATATACCGATTTCAATCGGTAAATGATGTGTAGATGTATTTGAAACTAGGTCAATTAGGCTAAGCTAATTAAATTGAGACTGACACCGTTTGTGCTGAACTCTCACGAGTTCATCGAGCTCGTCGTCGTCGTGCGATGACCGTGTGATGATTCTCCGCTCTCACGATCAAACCACGGCAGGGCTCTCAGCTGAAAACCGGCGAATGGCTCGCACAGAGAGATGTTATCCTCGTCGAAAAAGTACACCCGGGTGTTGTCTTCAAATCGCCACCTGCCTTGTCGTGGCTGCACGACACACGTGTCCAAGAGAGCGTTCCCCAGCCGCATGCCCTCTGCACGCGACGCAACGTAGTTGTGCTCTTCCATACACGCGATCGCATTCGCTCCAGTGAACATGAGTATGTCAATAACAGCCTCCTCGTGCGTCTCCTCGATCACCTGCACCTCGTCGAGCTCCTCACGCAACCGCACTGCGAACTCGGCAGCTAATTGCTCCTGAATCGAGACCAGCATGTTCACCAGCTGATTGGCAGACAGGCGCTGGTGAGGATCTGCGTGCCAGGCACTCTCGATCACCTCACGGAGACTTGGACTCATTGATTTGTTGATCTCGGGTCGCTGGCCTTGTTTCACGATCTCACAAATCTCGGTGCGGTTTCCGTGGGCAGCGGGATATTTCTCCCACCCGCAGTTTACAATGTCCCACATCGTCATGCCGAGGGCGTACACATCCGCAGCTTCGCCGTACAACGCGGAATTCTCGTAACCGATCAGCATTTCTGGCGCCACATACTCGATGGTGTCGTTGATCGAAACTTCAAGAGTGGCACTGTCGGGTGACCAGCATGTATCACCGAACTCGGTCAGTTTAACGGAATGCTCCGCATCGACCATGAAGCTTGACGGTTTGATTTTGCGGTGGAGAAATGGTGGCGAAAAGCTGTGCAAGTACGCCACAGCACGGGCTGCATCCAGCATGTACGCAACGTTAATCAGCAACGCCTGGCGATCTGGATGCTGCGTGCGCCGAGTGATCGAACTCCCCACGTCTTCCAGACTCGCCTCGCATAGCTCGTGCACCAAGCCGATCATCGGTGGGGACACGCAGATCCCGTAAAACTTAACGATGTTGGGATGCTGCAAAGCACCACATAACGCCGCTTCAGTCGAGATCTTGGCGATGCAGGATTCGTCACAGCTCGACGGAGTGAATACCTTGACGGCCACCAAGGTCTCCGCACGCAACACGCCACAGATCATGCTTGATTCGGTGAGAGAGCCCACGTGAATAAGCGTGTCGAACTTCAAGTCTGTGATGTCGATGAAGCTTGACCGGTGGATCTCAATGAACTTGTGGAGTCCTACCGAGGCGGTTTGCCATCGTTCTGGTGCAAGAGTGGCTGCAACAACAGCAGGCGCTCTCCATTGCCCCACCAATGCGCGGCGTCGGCCTTGAGCACTCGGAAAATGACAAGCGGACACAGAGCCGCCCACACCGCTGTGATGTAGGTTAAACTGAAGCCAACTTCGAGCTTGCCCTGACGGAAGAGCTCGTTGTACGTGAACAGAAGTGCGTAGTAGACGAAGACGTACGCACACAACTCTTGAATCGACCGCTTACTCGCACGGCGCGTCGCGCGAACGAAGAAGTACGCGTACACTAGCAATATGACGGCGCGCGAACTTGTGACGACCATGTAGAAGTTATGTGGACCTCCGTAGTTGCTCATGAGCCACACGACGGGAAGAGTGTACGTCGCGAGCATGAGTGTGATTGCCATCGAGCGACACAACGCCGGGAATGAGAGACTTGCTTGGAGCATGAAGACCACGACACTCAAGAACACGAATTGACGGCCACAGTAGAACACTTCTGTTGTGAGCTTGGAGACGCTGTGTTCGAAGAGGTCCGTTGCAAGTGCGATGCCCAAGAAGACCGTGAAAGCACCAGTCACCAGTCCAAGCGCAAGCAATAGCGGCTTGAATGAAGGCAGGATGACTTTGCGTGATGACGCTTTCATGCTCTTGACCCTGGCAGGGCGGTTGAAGCCCAGATACAGGACCATCAGGAAACACGACACGGACATGACGGCGTATCCCGCAAGCAGGAGGACGTGACGGGTATGGAGATGCGACTTCATGAATGCCGCTAACGCAGCTCTCTCGACCTCCGCGGAGCTGGTCGCGGAGGAATTCGCAAGCGGCGCCGTGGTTGATTTCAGCGTCGTGGATTCATTGTTCAGAAGGATTGACTCGTTCATGGCGATCAAGTGCCAGTGTGCCGATCGCGAATTAGATTGTGAAGTCTCGTGGGTGTCCCCTCGCTCGCATGGTCGAAATCAGTGCAGGGGGCAAGAGTTCGTCCGCGTCAGGCAAGCAAACTCAACTGGTCCACAGAAGAACCCGCGTCGAGCTGTCTCTCTCTCTTGGCTGACGAGATGGTTGTCTCGACGCCCGTTTCACTTTCACAGGGCACGATCCGAGAAAGTACAGCATTCAAGCTGTTTGATTGGCCACTCACGTGAAACAAGGTGTTTTGATTGGATATAAATGTACCCATTCAGCATAGTGGTGCCGATCTTTGCTGGGAGCTTCCCACAAGTCCAGCTCATGGAGTCCATGATCGACCCCTCCGTCCGTGAAAGCGAAGAGAGCTCATCGCTTTCACGAACGATCTCTGGAAGAACAGGAGCACGACAGGATTGGTGAGGAACCTCCTAGCCTCATTCGTTTTTCAAAGAAAAATGATAGGGGCGGAAAATAGTTTGTTTGATTGAAGCGCCTCCTGCAACATAACCTTCCTGCAACATACCCGGTTATAGACCAGTGTATTACTGGTATCCTACCGAGACATTTGGGTACACTGTCACTAACTGACCACTTTGTGACATGATCTGTCACACGTCACAGACTGAGAGGAACCATTTTCCGCGGCGGCGAGGACGCCGAAAGGCGTCCCGCTAGCGCCGCGCCACTACCTTCTCCGATCAACATGCACTGTATAGGTGATTGTTCTAGAACTACTGCGCACCACGTGTGTTAGTGTATTGTATCTAGTACTCACTCAAACATTTCCCGCTATCGCCGCGCCCTTGACGGACCTACTAAGATAACATTACGGACGAGTGATTAGAGGAAGAATTTCTTTTGAAAAACGCCTCCCCACCCTCAGGTGGGCAAGCAATTTCACAGGTCGTAAGAACTGTGTTCATGGCGGACCCGCCGATGATTGAATCGCACCTACCACTTAAGCTACTGCAACTCCTGAGCAACGTAGAGTGTGTAGCACCTCCTCAGCAACTCATTAGTAACACTGACTAATCTACTGAAATTGCACTATAAAGTGAACCACCCCTGCACTCACCAAGGTTCGCGGCGGCGAGGACGCCGGAGGCGTCCCGCCATCTCCGCGCCCTTAGCTCCAATAGCTGCATACATGATACGCTTACTGTACTTCGTAGCACATTACCACGTCTAATCTCCACAACAGGGCCTCTCAACCAGGCCCGCGGCGGCGAGGACGCCGGAGGCGTCCCGCCATCGCCGCGCCGGAACAGAACAACAGGAGCTGTCCTAACGAAGTACTTCGCAGCACTCTTACGAACTGTGCCTCCTCCACCCCCGGTGGACAAGCAATCAAGATAATTCTATCGACAATTCTCTGGATATTTATATCCAGAGGTTTTAGGGGCGATCAGAATCCGCCAGAATACTCGTATAAACGTATCACAGTAGTGAAGTCTATAGGATCGGTTTTTAGATTACATGGAAAATAGTCGTGCTGCGTCCGAGTAATCAGTACCTCTATAGGAT
>JAADXN010000223.1:0-34231 GCA_023337875.1 Pythium apleroticum | reverse complement strand
CTCCGCCTCTTGGATGATATCCGTCACGAACAGCACGTCCTTGCCGCTGTCCACGCCGAGGCTCTGCAGGATCTCCTTGTAGCTGCCGACCTCGCGCTTGTGGCCCACATGCGTGTCGAAGTACACGCTCAAGAAGCCACGCAGGTCGCCCTTGTCCGAGTACTTGAACAGCGAGCGCTGGGCCTCCCGCGAGCCCGACGAGTAGATGCCCACGCGCACGCCCTTGTCCGTCACGCGCTGCAGAAACAAGGGCACGTCGTCGTACACGAGCGCCTTGAGCTCGCCACTCTCGTAGCCCTGGTCCCACACGTGGCCCTGCAGCTGCTTGAGCGCCGACACCTTGCGGTCGGCCGCGATGTTCCAGTGCACGTAGGCGACGATCGAGCGGATGGCGTCGGCGTCCTCGCCTGGCAGGATCGCTGGCGCCTGGAGGCCGTCGGCCAGGTCCTTGGCGTTCTGGTCGCGAAGCGCCTGGACGTCGTTCTTGGTGCGCTGCGTGGCCCACGTCGCCGTGAGGAACTGCTCGGCCTGGTTCTTGGCGAACGGGAAGAGCACGTCGTGGACAAACGTGATGGGCGTGGTCGTACCCTCGATGTCCAGCAGCACGTACTTGTGCTGCTCGGCGTAGCTGCGCTTGGGCGCGTCGGGCGTCGCGCAGCACGATCCGTTCTCGGCCGTGAGACGCGCGCGCTTGCGAGCCGGCTCGACCTCGACGTTGGCTGGTGGTGGCGCGTTGTAGTCGACCTTGAGCTTGTGCATCTCGATCGCGACTTCGAACAGGTAGTGCAGACACTCGCCGTGGCGCTTGGCGGCCTCCCACGAGTCGCCCCAGACGTAGATGCCGTGGCGACGCACGAGCACGGCCGAGGCCTTGGGGTAGTTCTGGATGGCCTCAGCCAGCGAGTCGGCGAGCTCCGACTCGCGCGCCGTGTTCTCGATGATCGGGATGACCAGCTCGTCGTGGTAGCCGTGGCAAGCGAGGCCCTTGATCATCTCCTGGTGGGAGATGCGGAACTCCTTCTTGCCGTCGCACAGCGCCGTGATGATGTTGCACGAGAAGCCGTGGCTGTGGAGCACGGCGCCGGCGTTGCGCAGGCGGTACGAGTGCAGGAAGAGCGGCGAGCAGTCGCTGAGCTTGGGCACCTTGCTCTGGCCGGGCTTCTGCTGCGGCGCGTCCAGGATCTGGCCGTCCAGGTCCAGCATGTACAGCTCGTCGGGCGAGATGCGCTCCTTGGACACGCCCGACGGCGTCATGTAGATGCGGTTGCCGTAGCGGATGCTGATGCTGCCGCCCGTGCCCGTGACCCAGCCGGCCTCGTAGAACTGGCGGCACAGCTCGCAGATGAGCTCGCGGTAGCCGTGGTACTTGACGATCTCCAGCGCGTCCGTGGCCTTGAAGAAGCGCGCGATCAGCTCGCGCGTGGAGCCGGCGGCCGGCAGCTCATGGAGCTGCAGCGAGGCCGTGGAGGGCAGCGACGTGTCCACGACAAAGCGGCGGAACGTCGAGGCGCCGACAGACACACGCACGCCCGGCTGCAGCGTGGAGCGGATCCAGGCGTCGCCGGCGTCACGCACGTCCAGGAACACGCGGCCGCTGGTGACCACGTAGTCGATGGCGCCGCTGCTCGTGTGCTCGGCCACCAGCTCCGACGAGAGCGAGGAGATGACGGAGGAGGAAGACGAGGACGGCGCGGCGTCCACAGCGGCGACGGAGACGCCGATTTCACGGAGGATGCAGAGGCTGGCGCGCTCCCGCAGGCTGTCCAGGTAGCGCGGCTGCAGCGCGTGCGCCAGGTCGGCGGCCGGCGGCGTCGAGTTGAGCATGGGGTCGGGTCGGACGCGCGGCGGATATTGGCGAGTGAGCTGCTGGCCAGGCAGCCATTAGTCATGGCTGCTCTATTTTCAGCCAATCAACGAACATCAAATTTATCTGTTAATAGCCAATAGTAAGGGAGAAAGTTGAATAATCAGCCAATCAAGTGCTGATGCGACAGCTTGTCAAACGTTCTCACGCGTTGGATTAGTGCCCCCTCTTAGTATCACATAAAGGAGGAACCTGGGAAAGCGCATATGCCAGCGGGTTATCCATGCGGGGGCCAGCAGGGGCCTCCGGCTTGAACTGGTATTGCTTTACGCGGGGGTGCACGCAGCAGCGTCGAGGAAGCAGCGCGGCGACGGCACCAGCGACGGCATCGCATCTATCTACTGGGCAACTGCGTCCTTCCGTGTTGATCCACGCGCCGAGAGACGCGCGCATATCCTCCACGTACGCGCTGTTGCATGGAGAGCGGCACCCCGCGCCATCCCAGCTGATCGTTTCAGTCAGTCGCCTCGTCGGAAAACTTCGAGTTGGCGAATACCGTAAACGCCAACTCTTTTAGACGCCAACACCAACAACTCGCGCGAAAATGAACACGCGCATGTGGCGGTGCGTCCATGCGTCCATGGATGGAGCCCTCGTGGGCGCCCTGCATGGGAGGAGAGGTGCACGATTTGACTCTGTGTATGCTGCTGTAGAGCGCCGTCGAGCCGCAAGCTGTCCAAGGCCGCCGACGCCGAGCACACGGCGGCGGAGGACGACGCGTCTAACGCCTCCACTGCCTCCGCCGCCTCCTCCTCCTCCTCCTCCAGCTCCAAGAACAGCAAGCTGCCGCCCGGGTGGACGCGCAAGGAGAGCAAGACGCAGAAGGGCAGGTACTACTACATCTCCCCCAGCGGTAAGACCCAGTGGGTGCCGCCTGCCGCCGCCGCGTCCCCCGTGCCCGCGTCCTCCTCCTCCTCCTCTACTCCGTCCTCCACGGGCACCTCCGCTGCGTCCTCCGCGCCTGCAGCGCCCGTCGTCGCCAAGAAGGAGAAGGGTACGTCTCCGTTATCTCACGAGGAGGATCCTCTCCCCCCCCTCTTCTCCCCTCCCTTCCTCCTCCTCCTCCTCCTCCTCCTCTGTACTGACATGTGTGTATGTGTGTGATCCAGTGGCCGTGCAGATCCAGTACAACTGGGTCCACGAGATCGAGATCGAGTTCGGCGACGGCCGCCTCGGCGTGAGTCTGCGCGAGGTGCGGCAGCTCGACAGCATCCCGTACGCGCAGTTCCAGGCCGAAGTGGACGACCTGCCCAAGGTCAACGGCAAGGCCGGGCCGGCGGAGCTCTACAACTGGAGCGTCAAGCCGCACCAGCGGCTCACCATCGGCATGCGGATCACGTTCATCGAAGGCACGTCGCTCGCGGGCTTCACGTACAAGGAGATCGTGGACAAGCTCAAGCGCGCGTCGCGGCCCGTGAAGCTGCGGTTCGCCGACGTGGACCAGGGCACGGTGGAGGACAACCCGGACGCCGTGCGGAGGAGGCAGGAGCTGCAGGCCGACAAGCCGCCGCCCAAGACCTCCAAGTACCTCGAGCAGAAGCAGGCGTACACGCGCGTGCTGGTCACGAGCGAGCTGCACACGGAGCTGTGGGCTATTGAGACCAAGAAGCTGGACCGGCAGATGGCGCTGGTCCACAAGAAGCTCTCGACCGTGACGGGCGAGTACGAGAGCATCACGGGCAAGCGCGCCGAGCTCCAGAAGGAATACGACAAGCTGCTGGACGAGAAGCAGCAGTACTCGCGCATGATCAAGCAGCTCAAGCTCCAGGAGAGCCACGAAGTGGGCAACCCCGAGTTCATCAAGGCCAATGAGCTGGCCAAGCGCCATGCAGAGCTCACGGACGACATTGCCAAGATGGGCTCGGGCAACAAGCGGTTACGGAAAGAGCGCGTGACGCTGCAGACGACGCTGGACGAGCTCGAGAGCGCGCTCGCCCAGTTGGGGAAGAACGACGAAGAGGACAAGAACGACGACGATCTGTTCTTTGGTATCGACCCGAACGCGCCGCCCGCCGACCAGCTCGCGGCCATCCGCAAGAAGATGCGGTTCATGGAGGACGAGCTGGTCAAGGAGCAGCGCAAGGCCGCCAAGGTCCAGAAGGAGATGGAGCAGCTCAACCGCCACCTCACCAAGTTGTCTGGGTCCTCCTCATCCTCCTCCTCTTCCTCCTCCTCGTCCACGACTCCGCCCACATCATCGTCTTCCTCCTCATCGACGTCTTCATCATCGACGCGGCCGAGGGGAGAGACGCGTGATCGAGACAGCAGCAGCAGAGCACCGTCGGGTGGCGAGAAGAGCTCGTCGCGAGAAAGCGCCAAGACGGGTGAGCTGCCGACCGACGTCGCTGGACTGGAGGCGCGCATCTACGAACTCCGGAAGAAGCAGCGCACCGTCGTGGATACGATGGCCAAGGCCGCCCAAGCCGGAGACAACGAGATGGCGCGTGAGTGTCATAAGAAGCGCAAGGCGATCAAGGACGAGCTGGCCAAGGCGCAGGACGCGCTCAATGCGCTCAAGGCCAACGCTACGGCCAGTGAGAACACCGAGGCGCCGGCGAGTTCGCCATCGCGAAGTGGCCGGAAAGAGTCGACGAGCACACGGCCGCCGCGCGTGGCCTCGACGACCACGTTACCGCAAGAAACGGAGAGCTTCACGAAGAAGAAGCAGCAGGAGGAGAAGATGCCGACGCTCAGCGGCTTCCTGGAGAAGGGCCCGACCGAGTGGAGCGAGCGCGGCCTGATCCGCAACATGAAGACGATGCGAGGCGCGCGCGAGCGCTGGTGCGAGATCTCGGAGGACGGCGTGCTCAAGTATTACAAGCGGCGCGGTGACCCCGTGGTGCGCGGCGAGATCGACCTGTCGGACGCGAGTTTCGAGGTCACGTGCGAAGACTTCCAGCGCGGCAAGGAGTTCGTGCTGTGTACGTCGTCGCAGCAGTCGCACTTCTTCACCAAGTCGACGAACGAGATGCAGACGTGGGTGCGCACGCTGCGCGCGGCCAACGCGTTCCTGCGGACCAACAAGCACCTCGACGCCCTCGCGGGCAAGCTGGACGCGGTCGACCGGCGAAATGGCGGCGGTTCGCGTGGGCCGCCCGAGGAGGAGTTTTACGGCCGCGCGACGCTGGGTTTTTAGAAGAAGACACGCGGCGGCAGACGTAATGAGTGTGGTTGAACGTGGAAGATGTGGTTCGTTATTGAAACACGAGTGGGCTCATGACATGGAGGCTGTGGCATGCAACAGGGAAGGCAAGGGAAGCAAGCGAAAGAGAAAAGAGGTTCATTATCGTACCGAATCGGGATGCGGGAAGAGAGTGGAGAAACTGCACAGAGACGAAGGAGCGTGGTGGAGCCTGGGGCGAGGAGAAGACGACCACTCTACAGCACGAAGTACTTGTCGTCACTGGTGGCCGACAACTGGCTCACGTTGGTGGACCGGCGGTCCGCGCGGCTGCGGGCCGACTGGCGGTTGCCGTATCGGTACCACGACGTGCCTCCGCCGGCCCGAGCCGACTCGACGTCGTTCACGACGCGCGTGCTCAGCGACTTGGTGAACTGCTGCAGCGCCAGCGAGCTGTCGCCCAACTGGCTCGCGTCGCCACGCGATCCGACCTTGTCGGTCGACTTGGTGCGGCCTGGCAACTGCGCGACCGACAGCTTCTTCTGGAGCACGGGGGCGCCAGCGTCGTTGTCGTCGTTGTCGTGGTCGTCCGTCTTGTGGACCATCTCCGCGAACAGCCCGCCCTTGCGCACAAGCTCCTCGTAGCGGCCTTCTTCGGCCACGCGGCCCTGGTTCAGCACCAGGATCTGGTCGGCGTTGACGGCCGTCGAGAGGCGATGAGTCACCGACATGATGGTCATGTTCATCTTGCTCGACAGACGCTCGAGCGTCGCCACGATCGACGCCTCAGTCTCCGGATCCAACGCGCTGGTCGCTTCGTCCAGCAGCAGCAGGCTCGGCTTACGGCACAGCGCACGCGCGAGACACAGACGCTGGGCCTGGCCACCACTGAGACTCGTCGTCGCGTGCTGGCCCACGATGGTCTCAAAGCCGTCCTTCAGGTCCTTGATAAAGTGGCACTCGGCCAAGCGGGCAGCCTCCTCGCACTCCTCGTTCGTCGCGTTGATGTTACCGTAGCGAATGTTGTCGTAGATGGTGCCGTTGAGGATGCCGCCGTCCTGGAACACGACGGCCGTTTGGTTCATAAATGAGCTCTTGGAGAAGTTGAGGATGTCGTGGCCGTCGAGGCGGATGCAGCCGCCGTCGGCTTCCTGGAACTGCATCAGACACGCGAGCAGCGTACTCTTGCCACAGCCCGACGGGCCCACGATACACGTGTACGAGCCACGCGGCACAGTGGCCGACAGCTCGTTCAGCACGTACTTCTCCGTGGCCTTGTCGTACTTGAACACGAGCTTCTCGATGCGGAGGTCCTTCTGCATCTTCGGCAGGCTCGGGAGACCCTTGTCCGACTCGTTGTCGCTGGCCGTCATGCGCAGGCCCATGATGATGTCGTCCAGACGCTGCAAGCTACTCGCGTTGCCGATCGCCACACGCATGAAGCCACCCAGCGTCGTCACGGGGTTCGACACGCGCTGCAGCAGCGTCATGAAGCCGAAGAAGTCGCCGGCCTTGATGGCGTCGTTCGGGTACTTGTCGCCGTTCCAGACCTTCATGGCGAGCGCCGCCGTCATGATCGCCGTGAAAATGTACATGGCCGACTCGATGTAGATCTGCACGATGCTGGACCAGAAGTCCTTGGAGAACTGGGCCTTGCGCAGCATGCCGCACATCTTCTTGAACCGCTCCATGAGCGGCTCCTGGATCGCGTAGGCGCGCACGACCTTCTGGCAGCCCACGGCGTTCTGGAACTCCGACGCCACGTACGCGTTCTTGGAGGCAAACTCCTTGGAGCGCTGGCCGGCGAACCCCTGCGGGCCACTCGACAGCAGGATGGCCGTGAACGCGAACGCCATGACGCCCACCGAGTACTTCATGTACAGCGCGTAGCCAAAGCCAAAGCACACCGAGATGAGCGGGTTGAGCAGGTTCCAGAACACGGCCTGCCACAGCGCGTTCACGCGCGCCACGTCGCTCGAGAACAGGTTGTTGAGGTCGCCCTCGGAGCGCTCGGCGAAGAACGCCGTGTCCTGGCGCAGGATGATGGACAGCAGCGTGGTCTGCATGCGCTCCGTGGCCTTGGAGATCATGTTGGACTGGAAGTAGCCGATGGCGTAGTCGCCAATCACAAAGGGCACGCTGAGCCCGAGCAGTCCGAGGATGCCGATCTTGAAGATGCTCTGGTCGCCGCCGGCCTGGTCGTTCATGGTCTCAAAGGCGTCCGAGAGCCGCGACTGGAAGTACGCCATGAGCGGACTCACGGACGCGTTCACGCAGGCCACGAGCACGCAGAGCGTGAGCGCCGCGAGCTGGTTGGACCAGTGCGAGAACGTGCTGCGCACAACGTCGAAGATGCTGTAGGCGACCTGCGACGACGACGCGTCGATGTCGCGCAGGTGCGCGAGGAACTCGGTGGCCGACAGCGTGTGCGGGCGGTAGCGCAGCGCGCGCTCCAGGAAACTCATGAGCTCGTTGCGGCTCATGTCGCCCGAGTCACGGCCGCATATGATCAGCAGGTCGGTCTCCATCATCTCAATGGCCAGCGCCGTGATGCCCGGGATGCGCGCCAGCGACGCGCGCAGCGACTCGATGGAAATGCGGATGCTGTCGCCGTTGGCGCGGAACTTGTGCAGCTTCTTGGAGAACGTGCGCGCGCGCGGCTTGAGGATGAGCCGCAGCGCCAGCAGACAGAGGTAGCCGAGCGTGATGTCGAACTCGTGCTCGGGGAACTTGTAGCGGCAGCCCAGCAGCGCGCCCATGAGCACGACGCACAGCAAGTCGGCGATGTTGGAGTGCGAGCGCAGCAGCGCCGAGCGCAGGCCGCAGATGCGGATGACCATGTCCACGAGGTAGCAGACCATGAAGCCCGAGGAGAAGTAGCGCGAGCTCTCGGCCGCGACTTCCTCGCTGAAGTAGTGGCCGATGCTGCCTTCTTTCGGCGTGAACGACACGGCCAGCAGCTGCACGAAGAAGTCGAGGAAGATGCCGAAGGCCTCGCTGTAGTGCCACTTGCGCGAGTCGATGATGCGCAGGAAGAACACGCGCGACGACGCCGCGCGCGCGCCCTGGCCGCCGGCGTTGGCGGTCTTGAGCGTGCGCGGGTCGGCGGCGTCGGGCAGCGGCCCGCCGATCTTGACGAACGTGTCGCTCTGCATGTGCTCGAAGTCGGTCGACTCGCTCGCCATGCTGTCTGACTGTCTGTCGGTCTGTATGGAGCTCTACGGGGAAGAGGGGTCTCTACGTCGCTAGGATACACACACGCACACAGAGAAAGCGAGGGAGCTTGGCTTCGGGGCTTGCTTCCGTGGTTTCTGTGCGTGGTTCGCGCGACACAGTCTCTGTTGGCGTTGTTGGCGTTGGCGATGTTGGCGTTGGACGCGGCGGTTGCTGGTTTTTGTTGGCGCGTTGGGCAGTAAAATGCGACCGACACCCACCGGCCGGTGGGTGTTTTTGGTCACTTTCGCCCTGTTCTCAACGATCAGCGAAGCCAAGCCTTTGTTGGGTACTGTAGGCGAGCGTACCCCAGCCCTAGGGCTCGCTATGTGTTTCCACAGTTTCTATTGAATTTTTAACTCTCAGAAGGGGCTGCTAATTAGATTGCCTTATCAGCTATTGGAATCAAATCAGGTCGCACTGATTTAGCGGTTAGGGGAGATTCCAGCTGCATCCGACGAAAGTGAAGCTCCAAAACATCCAGATTTTGTGGAGCTGTCGCACCCGCCAGTCGCAATTTGCTCCTTCCGTCGTATTTTTAGCACAAACTGCGACCATTTCCGCGATCAGCGGCGCCGCCGACGCGAACAGAGCTGGCGTCAGGGGTTCTTTGTTTCTCAGGATGAGTGAGTATGATGCCGTCAATGGGACACGTGAACGCGCGCTGGCTAGCAGCGCAGCCTCCACGGACAGACACCATGGCATCTCGCATCCTGTTCAGTCCAGTCTGTAGCATGTGCATGGGTCTGGCGCATGAAGGGGGGTTAAAGCAAAAAGATCACAAATTATACTAAGAAATACTCTCTCGTCCGTGGCGCCGTCCGTCTCCTTGTCGTCCTGTGTACCCGTTGGTGGGTCGCCTACAGCACGAAGTACTGCTTGCGCTCGTCCTCGCTCGTGACGCTCGCGGCCGAGTTGGCGGCGCGGCGGCCCTGCGGGTAGTCCGGCCACTGGCCGTTATCCAACAAACTGGCGTTGCCCGAGCGGCGGAACGTGTCCTCGCTCTGCTTGCGGCTGCGGCCCGACTGCCGCCCGGCAGCCACGCGCGAGCTCAGCGACCGCGTGAACTGCTGCAGCGCCAGCGTGCTGTCCGTCATGCGGCCCAGGTCGTCGCGCGACACGCCGATCGTGTCGATGGACGTGTGGTGGCGGCTCACCGACGCCGCCGTCTTCTTCCTCGGCTGCGCGCCCGCCGCCGGCGCGTCGCCGTCGTCGCTGTCCTCCGTGTGGTGGATCATCTCCGTGAAGAGGCCGCCCTTGCGCAGCAGCGCCTCGTAGCGGCCCTCCTCGGCCACGCGGCCCTGGTTCAGCACCAGGATCTGGTCGGCGTTCATGCACGTCGCGAGACGGTGCGTCACGGAGATGATGGTCGTGTTCATCTTGCTCGAGAGGCGCTCAAGCGTCGCGACGATCGACGCCTCGGTCTCCGGATCCAACGCGCTGGTCGCCTCATCCAGCAGCAGCAGCGACGGGTTCCGACACAACGCACGCGCGAGACAGAGACGCTGGGCCTGGCCGCCACTGAGACTCGTCGTCGCGTGCTGGCCCACGATCGTGTGGAAGCCGTCGCGGAGCTCCGAGATGTAGTGGCACTCGGCCAGACGCGCCGCCTCCTCGCACTCACGGTCACTGGCGTTGATGTTACCGTAGCGAATGTTGTCGTAGATGGTGCCGTTGAGGATGCCGCCGTCCTGGAACACGACGGCCGTCTGGTTCATGAACGAGCTCTTGGAGAAGTTGAAGATGTCGTGGCCGTCGAGGCGGATGCAGCCGCCGTCCGCGTCCTGGAACTGCATCAGCAGCGACAGCAGTGTACTCTTACCACAGCCAGAAGGACCGACGATGCAGGTGAAGGACCCTCGCGGGATCGTCACGGACAGCTCGTTGATGACGTACTTGTCGGACGACTTGTCGTACTTGAACAGGAGCTTCTCCATGCGCAGATCCTTCTCCATCTTCGGCAGGCTCGGCAGGTTCTTGTCCGAGTCGTTGTCCTTCTTGGACGTGTGGGACAGTCCGACGATGATGTCGTCGACACGCTGCAAGCTACCAGCGTTACCGATGGCCACACGCATGAAGCCACCCAGCGTCGTCACGGGGTTCGACACGCGCTGCAGCAGCACCATGAAGCCGAAGAAGTCGCCGACCAGGATCGCGTCCTCTGGGTACTTCTTGGCGTTCCAGACCTTCATGGCCAGCGCCGCCGACATGACGATGGTGAAGATGAACATGGCCGACTCGATGTAGATCTGCACGATACTGGACCAGAAGTCCTTGGAGAACTGGGCCTTGCGCAGCATCTCGCACGACTTGTTGAACTTTTCCATGATGGTGTCCTGCACCTTGTACGCGCGCACGACCTTCTCACAGGCGATCGCATTCTGGAAATCCGCCGCCACGTACGCGTTCTTCATGGCAAACTGCTTGGACTTGGTGCCGGCGAGACCCTGCGGACCACTCGAGACCAAGATCAGCGTGAACGCGATGGCCATGACGCCGATCGGGTACTTCATGTAGATGGCGTACGCGAAGCCGAACGCCACCGAGATGGTCGGGTTCATCAGGTTCCAGAACACGGCCTGCCACAGCGAGTTGACGCGCGCCACATCACTGGCGAACACGTTGTTGAGGTCGCCCTCCGAGCGCTCGGCGAAGAACGCCGTGTTCTGGCGCAGCACGATCGAGAGCATCGTGTTCTGCAGGTGCTCCGTGGCCTTGGCAATCATCTTGGACTGGAAGTAGCCGATGGCGTAGTCTCCAAGCACGAACGGCACACTCAGGCCCAGCAGACCCAGCACACCAATGTTGAAGACATCTTCGTCCGGGTTATCTCGCCAGATCGTCGTGAAGGCCGCAGACAACTCGGCGAGAAAGTACGCCATGAGCGGACTGATGGCAGCGTTGACACAGACGACGAAGAACACGAGCGTCAAGTCCACGACCTGGTTGGACCAGTGGCTGAACGTGCTGCGGACGACGTCAAACACGGAGTACACAACCTGCGAGGACGACGCGTCGATGTCGCGGAGGTGCGCGAGGAAGTCGGTCGACGACAGCGTGTGTGGGCGGTAGCGCAGCGCGCGCTCCAGGAAACTCATGAGCTCGTTGCGGCTCATATCCCCAGAATCACGGCCGCAGATGATCAGCAGGTCGGTTTCCATTTTCTCGATAGCAAGAGCCGAGATGCCCGGGATGCGCGCCAGCGACGCGCGCAGCGACTCGATGGAAATGCGGATGTGGTCACCGTTGGCGCGGAACTTGTGCAGCTTCTTCGAGAACGTACGCGCGCGCGGCTTGAGGATGAGCCGCAGCGCCAGCAGACAGATGTAGCCGAGCGAGATCTCGAAGCCGTACTGCTTAAAGTCTGGGTAGTAGCGAGCCGCGAGGCCGCCTGCGAGCACGATCGTACACAGCAAGTCGGCGATGTTGGAGCGCGACCGCAACAGGGCCGAGCGCAGGCCACAGATCCGCATGAGCGTCGCGAGGATGTAGAACACCATGCATCCCGAGGACGCGTACCGCGCGTACTTGGGCGCGTCCATCTCGATAAAGTACCGCGCTTCGAGCGCGAAGTCCTCCGTGCCGGGCACGTAGTACATCTTGGGCATGAAAGACACGGCGAGCATCTGCAGCGCGAAGTCGACGACGAGCGCGAAGGCCTCAGTGTAGTGCCACTTGCGCGAGTCGATGATGCGCAGGTAGAAGACGCGGCTCGAGTTGCCGCGGCGGCTGTTGGCGTGCTTGCCGCTGGCGTCCAGCAGCGGCCCGGCGTCGGCGTGCTCGTGCTGCTGCTGGTACTGCGCGTGCGGGTGCATGGGCTCGAAGCCGGAGCCGTCGTTGAGCGGCGTGGCCTGCGGCTCGCCCTCGTACGGCCGCGCCTTGTGCTTCATATTCGCGGACGGAGCTGCTGGCTGGTGGGGGTACTTTGCTTACTCGCACGCGGACACGACTTCCGGACTGATGTCCAGAGCGGGGACCCAACCCGCGGTTGGGGATTTAGACTGGACGACACTGGAGAAGGAAGAAAGCACTGACCAGGACGCGGAGCGTAACCCAGTAGGTACTGTAACCTACCCTTGTCCCCCTCACCACCTGGCGATCGAGGCAGAGATGGGCGTCTGGGACCCAGCGTTTGGGTGCGGGGGCCTGGTATAATGCGTGATTTTTAGGATAAACCAGCCAAAACGTGGCGTGTTTACGGTCACTAACACGGTCTAGGGTTTCGGGTGGGAACCTCCAGAACTCGACAGCAAACTGACTGGATCAGTCGGACGGTGTGACTGCGGCCAAGCGGTTTCGATCGACAGCCGTGGGTTACAGCCAATCAGATCCCTGTTTTTCGAGCCAGACCAGATGGTGATGGATGATCAGGGGGCGAGTACTGACGTTGGATCTCTCGTTTTTAGTTTTCATAACTTTTAGGATAGAGGGTTACGCTCTGTAGGAATGGAGGGTCTGTCCGATGTGTCACGGCCCATGCGGAAATGCCGACGCCAGCCGCACCTGAGTATGCGCGTTTCCATAGATCCAGCACACTGGCCTACGCAGGCCGGCTAGCCTGCTGCAGTGTTGTCCAACACAGTGCCAGAATGGCCATGTGACGGACTTTCTCAGAGACCCATTCAGCGTCGAGCTCTGCTTCAATATCCACGGTCGCCAGAAGCTTGAAGTGAGTGACTCGATGCACGAACATTTCTCCACACTGCGCCGCGATCTATTTGCAAACGATGTACAGCAAGCTGTTAATTCGTGCACTAAGTCGAAGGTCGTCAAAGCAGCTTCGTTTTGCAACGACCTTGTGGAACAAGTGGATCTTCACCCGAGCACAGCCCTGGACACGACGTCGACGATGCCTGAAAGCAACTCCTCCCTCAGAATAAGCAGAACTGGCTGCTCATCTGACGTTGTAGAAGTGTCGTCACGGCATCGTCGCCTCTGAATGCAGCGTCAGAATTCAGCACCGAAATCCTGCCCTCACGGCCGACGGGCTCGCCGTTAAATAGTTGTGCCATACCGTACTCTGCAAGTTCTGAAGAGTCCCAGCCATCTACAGTGTACCACGTCCCTATTGATCTTTGTCTGGTCCCACACATCGATCTGCGGGCCGAGAAAAGGCTCCATTCACGTTTTCGATTCAAACCCCCACAGTTTGAAACAACCTCGCGCTGTCGATGAGAAAGTACACATCATCTTTAGCAGGTGCATATCTCCCGCATACATTTATATCCAATCATAGACCATAAATGATTTATAATAGCCAACCAAATTCACCCAATGGTTCGCAATGCTTATAATTGGTCAATATTGTTCCCAACTCTCAATTGCTGGCGCGGCCACTCCTCCCAGCACGGAAAAAGCCCGCCAACGGCCGCGATTGGGTCGGTCTTGACGCACGATCCAATTGATCTCCGCACACGTCCTACCGTCTTTCTCACTTCTCTCTCTCTATGAGCCGCCACGGCAGCCAACACTTCTCGCTGTCCAGCGAGGACTTCGAGCGCAAGTCGCTGCTCAAGCGCCGACGCCAACTGTCGCCGCCGCGGTCTCCGTCCGTCGGCCGCGCCGCCAACAATAGCTCCTCGACGACCGACGGCTCCATCGGCTTCCGCCGCGCGCGATCCAAGTCCAAGTCGCGCGCCCCCGAGACCACGCTGCGGCGCCTGCCCAGCGTCCAGGGCCAGGAGTTCATCGCGCTGGGACGCGGCGATCGCTCGCGGTCCACGGCAGCCAGCCGCGGGAATACGCGGTCGCCGTCCAGAGGACGAACGACGAGCCAGCGCGATAGTCAACCGGCCCGTCGCGACGTGGAGCCGGATCCTGTGCCGCTGGCGAGACGCACGCGGTCGGCGTCCAAGGCCCGACCCGTGGAGATGCAGGCGGAGCCCAAGACGAGCCAACGCGAGCGCGGCCGGTCCAAGTCCAAGAGCCGCAAGCGGTCCCACAGCCGCCGCAGCAGCAGCAGCAGCCGCAGTCCGAGTCCCAGCAGACACCGCAAGACCCACAGCAGCAGCCGCTCGTCGCCCAAGCGCCATCGGCGCTCCAAGTCCAAGTCGGTCTCCCGCAGTAAGACCAAGAGCTCGAGTAAAAGTGATGACGCGGCGAAGCCGTCGGCGTCTCCCGGAGCCGGTCGCACAGCGGACAAGGAACTGCAGGACGACATTGATTACAATGAGAAGAAGCTCAAGAATGCCAAGCGAGACCTGTCGGATCTCGAGGAAGAGCTGAAGGAGCTGGGTCGACGCATCGACAAGAAGAACTACGAGATCATGGACGTGCAGATCGTGCTCGACGGGCTCCACAAGCGACGCGAGCTGCAGCAGAAGTTTCTACGCAGCGACAGCTTCACCGCTGGGTCCAGCAGCTCGACAAGCAAGTCGACTTCTGCTTCGTCAGCATCGACGGCGCGTCGAGAGCCGAGCCCGGAGCGGGATTTGTCCACTCGCAGCAGCTCACGGCCGTCGAAGAGGCCGTGCATTGACGACGAAGATACGGAGAGTGACGACGACATGGTGGAGATCATCGAGCGGCCAGATCTGATGATCAAGGAAGAGGTGCGAGCGTCCTCCTCCGCCAGGCCAAAGTCGGCCTCGTCGTCCACGTCTCGACGATCTGCAGCGGATCCTCCCGCACCAGCGCGTGGCTCTTCGATGGCCAACTCAACACCAGCGCCTACAGCGCCGTCGCCGAAAGTCGTGGACCAAGCGAGTGACTACTTCTGGGGCCGCGTGGACGTCGCGAAGCTGCTCGTGCAGCCGCGGATCCGCAATATCCCGGACGGCAGCGCCCGTAAAGGCCGCCACTTGGAGTTCAATCCTGTCCAGCACGACACGTTCGCGACCAGTTCGGATGACGGCGGCATGATCATCTGGCGATACGCGCACCAGAAGCAGCATCTCTCCAAGATGGTGAGCTTCGACCCGCTGTCGTTCCGCAAGGACAACCAGTGCGCCGAGTCAATCGCGTGGAGTCCCGAGGGCCAGCGCATGGCGATCGCATTCCGAGATCCGATCTCGACAATGGGCGAGTTCTGCGTCTTACGGCTCCACAATCTGGAGATCGCCGAGGGCACGGCGCCGCAGATGCTGCCCAAGCACCACGTCAAGTCCAAGGCGACGACGCTCCACCCGCGCGGCATCTCCGCGATCGCGTGGGTTCCTGGAGGCTACGGCGACCACCAAGGCTCCCGTGGTATTGTGACGACTGGCCCGGACCACAATGTGGTGCTGTGGGAAGAACACAAGAGCCAGACCGACTACAAGTGGCGGACGCTGCACCACGAGCACCGCAGCGACGTGCGCACGATCTGCATGCACTCGCAGGGCAACGCCATCTACACAGGCGGCCTCGATGGGCTCGTGATCCGGTACGACATGAACTCGCAGCGCACGCACACGCTGATGGAGCGGCGCCGGCCGCAGATCTCCAAGATCAACTCCGTGCTGGAGAACCCGCACAACCCGAACCTGCTGCTGATCAGCAGCGTCGAGCAGAACGAGCACAACCTCGTGCTCCACGACCTGCGCGAGCGCCACACCGAGAAGGCCATGACGCTGTCGTGGGTGCGGTCGAGCGACTCCAAGTCCATGAGCCAGTACATCGTGCCGCGCTGGTCGCCGGGCGGCTTCCACGTCTCGTGCGGCAGCACCTCGGGGCTCGTCAACATTTGGGACGTGCGCGTGCGCGGGCCCAAGTTCCCCGTCGTGCTGCCGCAGCAGTCCATCCAAGTCCACCGTACGTGTCGATTGTCGATGATGAGTTGGGGCGAGAGTACTGATCTTCTCTGTGTGTTGTTGTTGTGGTGCATGCGAACAGAGAAACAAGTGCTGCACGCGGCCTGGGACCCGCGCTACGACGCCATGTTCAGCGTGTCCAACGACCGCACCATCGGGCTTCTCACGTTTCGATGAGCAGCGCCATTAGCGACGTCCCGTCCTTTCCCCTCGTGCTTTGCTGTGTGTGATGGTTTGGCTGCGTCTGGCGATGGCGACGGCGCGCGTGTAATGCGGGCGACGCGACGCATCTCGGCGTGGACGCACCGCGTTCCTTCCTGAGTGGGTTCGCTGCATTGTGGCGCGAGTGGCGTGCCCCCAGCGTCGCGTCGCGGGGACTTGGTGTCGCCGGCGAAGAGCTCTCGCGTGCTGACTAGTTGAAGCTGTCTGACTCGAACCGCACCCGTACTGTACTTAACCCGAATAGAGCGCTGTCTGTGGATCCCGTTTTTGGCTGGAGCCATCATCACGCAACGGTCCGTGTGTACGTAGCGTGCGTACTGTACTGCACTGTAGTGTCAGTAGGTGCCATTGGTACGGACGCACGACTCGACAGAGTCCAGTAGGCAACGGACGCGGAACGCGATGGCGCACCCGACAGCAGCGGAGGCGGCGGAGCAGACGCCGCGCAGAGCACGCGGCGGCGCGGAGCCGGCGGAGGCGTTTGCGGACGTGTACGAGCCGCTCAAAGGCGGCGAGGACGAGTACGAAGGGTTCGAATTTCAAGAGGGGGACGCTGAGGAGGAGGAGGAGGAGGAGCCAGACCACACAGCAGCAGCAGCAGCGGCGGCGCGGCGGTTGCGGGACAAACGCACGCGCTTTGAAATGGACGAGCGCGCCACGGCGCTGACCGAGACCATGACGTCGGACGCGACGTACGTGCCCGTGATGGAGGACAACCAGCAGCTCCACACAACGGAGGACCTGCGGTATCAGATGATGGAGCGCAAGATCGGTGCGTTGCGACGTAGTGTGCAGAGGAGGAGTAGGAAGGCTGATGGGAGTGGCGCGTGGTGTGGCTGTAGAGCGGCTGGAGAAGCGTCTGGAGGCGTACGAAGGGCTGCAGCGCAAGCTGGCCAAGAGCAGGACGACGTACCGAGACGCCGACAGCGGCAGCGGCGGCGGCAGCGAGACGCAGCAGCTCATCGAGTTCTTCCTGACAGAGATGGACAAGCAGAACGCCGTGATCGCGCAGATGCGCGCGAACGAGCGCGTGCTGGAGCAGAAGCTGGAGGAGAGCATGCGCAAGACCCACCGCTTCCACCACGAGCAGCTCCAGCGCATGACCAAGTTCCAGGAGGTCGTGCAGATGATGAACGCCGAGTTCGTGCAAGTGTCGATACTGCGCGACGAAGAGAAGGCGCTGGAAAAGAACCACCAGGACAAGAAGACCAAGGCCGTCCGCCGGGCGCTTGACGAACAGATCTCGGACCTGAAGAACGAGACGTCGCACCAGCGGCGGCGGCTCGAGATCAAGTTTGAGAAGAAGATCGTGGATCTCGCCACCGAGAACCAGCTTCTCAAGGCCGAGAACCTCGAGCTCCGCGACGAAGTGACCAAGCTCGTGATGGCGGCCAGAAGGTGACGTTGCTGACACCCTGCCTGCTCTTCTCTCTCCTCCTACTTCCTCCTCCTGACGACGGAACGTGGTGTGAATTGCGAATGTGCAGTAACAAGCGCACCGTGCGTGTGCTGAGTGACGAGGTCATCAAGCTGAAGCGCGCCGTGGGGGCGCCGCCCAACCCGGAGGTCGAAGAGGCGCTTCGGCTGAGTACGAGTGTGAAACCCACCTCCAAGCAAGAGGTACCCGTACATCCCGCGTGACGCGCGAGGATCCAGGACAGAAAGTAGTCGACAGGTATAAGTTAATGGAGCGAGCGAATCCAGTAAACAGCGCAGGGCGAACGGAGCCGCGGGGGAAGGCGCGATAGAGACCAATAGAGACAGCATGACGCCGCCACGCGGACGCGGACGCCTTCCCATTCATTCGTTCGTTCGGAGCGCTTCCATATTCCCCCCACGGCAAGTCCACTGTCGCAACTGTGGGCTCAGTGCGAAGGGCGGGAGGATGGATCTAAAGGGTCAAATGATCCGCTCGTTCTGTCTCATGTCAAGAACCTCCAGCATTTGATTCGGATCGGATCCAGCGACGTCGACTTCTGAGATCGGCTGGTCGACAAACCTCTATCTTCGCATAAAGTTGTGCAATCGTGAGACCGTTACTCACAGTGCATCCCCCTGTCGTCTGATCGCGCAACATGGGTTCATTGCAAATTGCAATTTGCAATGGCCGCAAGTTGCCGCAATAATTGCAATAATTGCAATAATTCTGTCCTCATGAATGGACGCCTGCAGACGGCTAGGAGATGGTGGTGGGGATTCCCGGACTCTATTGGGATTAGGAGTGGCGCGCCCTCTCTCTATGTATTCTAGTGGCGGAGGCGGTGCGTCTACTGTCGATTAAATATCACGCCGAGAGGAGGTCTCAGGCACGTCTCAGGCGCTTAAACTGCCGGTCCTCGTCGTCGAGCTCGTCGTCGTGGAGATCGCAGGACGTGGACGCGTGGGCTCGCACGCTGCCCACTCGTTCTGCGGTAGACGAGGACGCATCCTTGGTATCGGCAGAGCCGCCCAGCGTTGGGTCGCAGGCCGCGATGACGTGCGCGGGGAAGACGTCGTACTCGGAGAACACCTCGCCGTCCGTGTGCATCACCAGCGCGCTCAGTTCGCACGGATACTCCTTCTTCTTCTCCTCGGACATGACGCGGACGAGTGTGACGTTCACGACGGCGCGCACGAGCTGCTTCTCGACGCTCGTCCGCAGCACGTCCTTGCGGGAGAGCGCCCGCTGGTCGGCATTCAGCAGCACGGTGGACACGAGACTGTGGACGGCGTACGTGCCTGCAAACGCCTTGTTGAACTGGAACCGGCACACGGGACACGTGCTGCGCAGCTGCAGCCACGACTGCACGCACCGGTAGTGGAAGGCGTGGCCGCACGGCAGCCGCACGTGCTCGACGTTGGGGCGCGGCGTGTCGGCCATACAGATCACGCACTCGCGTGGCTCGCACTTGTGCTCGTCGCCGTCGTCGGAGCAGCTCGGCAGCCGCCACTCGGTCTCGAGACTCTGCAAGACGTGCTTGTCGGCGGGCGAGGCGTTCTTGAGCCGTGGCGAGATGTAGCGCATCATGAAGCGGACCCACATGGGGCGGCGGAACATTTGCAGCACGTCCAGCAGCACGGCATTCTCCGGGGCCAGGTACTGCACCTCCACTCGCACTGTGATCTCCATGCTATATAATAGAGTTGTGCAAGTGCGGACGTTGAGGTCGATTGGCAAATGGCCGTGTGGGTTGGCGCCCGAGGATGCTCAGCTCTCTTGGCGTTGGGCTGACTTGCCTGTGGACAGCCCGTGTGTTCACGTGGCTCGCTCGTATGTAAGCATGATGCAGCGCGTAGTGCTGGCCCCGGGCGTAGGGCGTAGGGCGTGGCGTAGCGTTGCTCGCGTCTGTCTCGCCGGTGCTTGATGACGCAGGGCGGGAGCACGCCGTGCAGCCCTGTTTCTTGCTGTGTCGTTACACTTGGGGGAGCGAGGGCGGATCATCCCCACCTCGTTGAAACGCTACGTGGCCTCGCTATGCGCGAGTGGTTGGTACAGTACAGTATCCACTCTCGAGAAGAGAGTGGCTCGCGCCACGAGACAGGCCAGCAACGTTCGCGGATCGATCGATCGATCGAATCGAATCGAATCGAATCGACGTCCTCGTCCACCTGCTCGTTGCGGTTGTGGGACGTTGAAGTCTTCTTTACTGAGAGCTCCCCAGCCACACAGACTGAGATTTGCAGATGCTACAGAGCTCCCCGGTAAGGCCACCCGCTTCAAGCTCCGAAATGTTGGCTAATTATCACCCTGTTCTTCAGTGCGTGCTGTAGCTTAGAGTCACCGTCCGTTGCAAGCCATGCCTGCAGACAGTGTGGTTGTTCAGGTGTCAGTGCTGTTACTCACTGGAGCATGAATGCGCTGTTCATCTCAGAGAGCGCGGAGGGGCTCGCTGGCCACAAACTTCGAAGTTTTGGTGCCAGACGCGAGGGATCTCAGTGGCTACTCACGCGCTCAGTGTGGGCGCCGTGAGAGATCGTCGGGCGGGTCAATAGATCAGTCATTACACACCGCGAAAGCCGCAGCGTCTCACATTTTCGGGTGGGTGCGCGTGGTCGTTTTCTGGGTTTTGGTCCGCCACCCGAGGCAGACTGGACACCCACTGTAACCACCGAAGTTGAGCAGCAACGCCGCCACGGATCGTGAGTAATTTTCTGTGATTCCCACGAGTCTAGTAATACTAGTACTGTACTGTAGAGCTCACCACGGAGTGTCAACATCAGTGGCGACGCCCTCGTCCTAGTCATCTCGACTGGGCGCTGGACAGTAACGCTGCCATTGTCAGTGCGCGCTCCGCACTCACGCTGTCCGTAACGCGTTCTTCTGCGGCCGGCCGGCCGGCCGGCGCTGCTGTTCGTGAGCCTGAGAACGAAGCACGACAGTGCGAGCCAAGTGCTATGGAGTGTGGTGGCAATGCTGCTTGCGATACCCGCTCGCAGGCGGCAGTGGGAAGCACGCCAACTCAAGTGGTGCAAGAATCACGCCCCTCACCCACAGGAGCGTCATACTTTTGTCAGCCAGGAGACGCTGCACGAACCCGCCGTGTCGGACTCAACTCTACTGTACAGTACAGCACATCGCGTCTCGCACGCAGGCGGACGTGCTTCCCACGGCTCCGAGTGTCTGATTAGTTCGCTGGCGTAGAGTCAACTGCGCGTCTCGGGGGTCTCGCACGCCGATGGCGACACGTTCGGCATGCAGGTGACGACCTGGTTAAGGAGGGAAGAGAGAGAGAGAGGCGAGGCTCCTCATCTCCTCTGCGGATGTGGATCCGCATCCGATCTGCGGATGTGGATCGGAGACTTTGGATCGCGTTCCGACAGAGAGCAGTCGCGCGTAGCCATTTGCCCGCACAAGAGGTCTCGCCATCACAAGTCGCCGCGCTGCGAGCGTTGAGGACCACGCGCCTGTCCTGTCAACCGGCGGCGCGCGTCGCGGCGTCGTGGTGTGGGCGGAGTTGCAGACTTGCAGTTGGGTCGTCGCGTCGGGGGCCCGGCCCGGCGGGAGGTCCGCCGTGGACCAGCAGCTCCGTTAGCTAATGGGTCATCTCAGTCTCCGATGACACACGTCACTAAAGTGAAGAGCTCAGTTCCCACCTCCATTGCCACCACCACAAGTCTCCGATTACAGTACAGTACGATCATGGGAGCTTGTGGAAGGCCCCAGGCGATGTCGAATCATGGGCAGAGCCTCAGGGGGCACTGATGGAACGTCCACGGGTCACACTGAGCAGCGGCGGGGGCTTCGGAATTGCGAGCACGCAGAACACAAAGTTTGAGTGTAAGGAAGCGAGGCCAGAGACCAGCTCCCGCGCTCGGGGGGGTGCGTAGGCTGCAGGACAGTGTATAGGGAAGACCCCGCCGGTCCCGTTCTCAGATGAGGAACGGCGACGCCCTCAAGTCAACAGGTGCGTCCCAGGACCAGAGCACAGGGACGGCGTCCCTGTGCTCTATCGCGAGGGCGAGTAGTCAATGTTGACGACCGCAGGGAAGGCTTCACGTGCGTGCGTGGCGCTTTGGTCTCCCCCACGACGCGTTTGACCCTCGCAGCGAGCGTGGGGAGTGCGGGCGTGGCACTTGGTCTCCCGTCGGTGATTTACTAGACGAGCGAGACTTCTGCTGTATTCATTTGGTCGCGCGAGGACCAAAAATACATATCGAATCATGAAAAAATGGTGAGTCAGGAGCGCCAACTGCCCACCCGAAGCTGAGGCGACAGGAGTGTCGTCGCCGGTCTCAGCGGCTGCGCAGGCCGCCATGGATCTGTACGAGGCCTGCGAGAACGGAAACGAAGAGCGCGTCGTGGAGGCGCTGGTTTACGGCGAGCACTGGCACGGCCTGGGCCGCCACCACGTCCACCGCCAAGGTAGCCACACGCCGTCCAGTGCACCGCCCAGTCCGCAGCGCGCCAACAGCACGAGTGCCGTCGTCGCAGCGGCCGAGAGCTTCTCTACAAGAGCGCGGGCGTCCGTCCATGATGCAGCGGTGCCCACGGAAAAGCTGGCCAACAGCCTCGCGCTCGTGGCGGTTGAGAGCGCGGGCTTGGCGTTGTCGCCCAAGGAGATGATCCACGCGCGAGGCACGGCCGGCCGCACGCCGCTGCTCACGGCGTGTATGGGCGGACAGCTCGGCG
Organism: Pythium apleroticum; assembly: GCA_023337875.1. NCBI lineage: Eukaryota > Oomycota > Peronosporomycetes > Pythiales > Pythiaceae > Pythium > Pythium apleroticum. The sequence goes on along the minus strand of JAADXN010000223.1, from coordinate 11,972 downwards.
TCGTGCAGCTACTGCTCGGAGAGACGTGCGTCGTGTACTTCACGAGCCGCTCGGAAGAAGAGACCGAACTGCTGCTCAAGCCGCTCGCTGAAGAGTTCCAGGCGTTCGAGAAAGACCGCAACGCGGCGTCCAATGACGCGGGCTCGTCCGTCGCCAACAAGACGCCGCTGTTCCAGGTCTCCATGGCGACGAAAGACGACGGCGCCGACCTTGTGCCCGTCGCCCACGTGCGGCTTACGCCCACGCGCTGCGTCGTGCAGCAGGATCTTCTCGACGGCGTCAAGCACGTCGACGACTTTGGCAACACGCCGCTGCAGTGCGTGAGCTGCTTCGGCTGCGGCTCCACGGAAAAGCACATCGACGACGGGCTCGAGATCACGCGCATGCTGCTGCTCCACGGCGACCAGCCCAACTTGCCCAAGATCGCCAACCAGTGGACGCCGCTGCACTGGGCGGCGTACAACGGCAACCACGAGCAGTGCGCGATCCTGTTGGATCCGCCCAAGTTTATGCGCGACGACCGAGACGCCAGGCGCATCGGCAAGACCCAGTTCAGTATCCCGCTGCTCGTGAACAGCGACAATCTCTTCGCTGCCGACGTCGCGGGGCGTCGCGGACTCGCGCTCGCCAAGGAGATGACGGCGATCCAGTCGCTGCCCGAGAGCCACCGCAACGAGTACGCCAACTGGCGGCTGCGGCTCAATCCGCTCGACGTCGTGCGGCTTTTCACGCGCGAGTTCCTGGCAAACGCGTCGTCGCTCGTGCGGTACGTTGCCGAGATGAACGCGCGCGTGCCGGCGACGCTGCTCGCGAAAGAGCGCAAGAAGAAACCACAGAGTGACGGCAGCAGCAAGCAAGTGCGCAGGCGCAAGTTCACGTGCGCCGACGCGATCCGGTACGGCCAGCACTTGTTGTACTGGATGGGCTGCTTCGGGCTCGTGGACGAAGTGCGAGCGTTGCTGGAGATGAAGCTGGAGATGCCCGTCGAGGACGCCGCGGAGATCGACCCGACTGTGGCGGCGGATACCAGCGTGCCCTTCACAGTCGTGCATCTGAGACCGCTGTACGTGTGCTCGTGTGAAGAAGACAAGCGCCAGTCCGTGCTCCACGCCGTGGGCGTCCACGGCCAGCAGGAGATCGTGCGGTTGCTGCTGAGCCAGTTGCTGTTTGAGCAGCAGAACCCCCACACGGCGGCGGTCATCACGCCACGGTCTCAGCTGCAGACGCAGCGCAAGAAGAAGATGCGCGTGCTGACCAAGAAGCAGACCAGCGCCGCGATCACGCCCGCCACTGCTGTTGTGTTGAGCGGCAGTCGCGTGGACAACAACCTTCCCATCGTCCCCGTGGACAACAGCAAGCTGGACGTCGCGTCGCTGGCCGACGTGGGCTGGCGCAACTACCGTGACGAGTCGCCGTTGTTCCTCTCGGTGCTGTTCCTGCAGCAAGACGTCGTCCAGGTCTTCACGCAGTTTCTCTCGGACGCCAGCATCGCGTGGGAGCTTGCCAACTGCAACGTCGAAGGCTCGTTCGTGCACCACGTCGCGAACGACGCCGTGCGGAGCATGCTCCACATCAGCGACGACAGGCACCGCATTTCCAACGCCGAGTACGTGCTGGTGTTCGACGGTCTCAGCAAGAAGCACTTCAAGGAGTCGCTGATCGACTCGATGCGCGAAGAGAGCGTCGTCGCGCCCTCGCTCGTGGTCACGCGCGCAGGCTACACGCTCACGCCGCCGTCGCTGTGTGGGCTCCGACGCGGCACACGCACGGACTACGTCGTCGTGGGCGCGACGGAGAAGGTGCTGGTCAAGCACGCGCAGGTGCTGCAGCTCAAGATCAAGCACCGCGGCTCGTCGCTGCGGTCCAAGTACAACGCCAGCACGCCGCAGCTCTTCGAGCCGTTCCGGTCGCTGCAGCGGCAGCAGGTCGTGCTGGACATCATCCAGAAGAACGTCAACATCAAGAAGCACCTGCGCAAGGGCAACCTGCAGGCCATCTTCCCTCTGCACGACGCCTCGGGCTGCAAGAACATCATGCGCCACTGGGCCATCTCCGAGTCCAGACAGCGCGTCTTCCAGCCCTTCGTGGGCGACTCAGTGTCGCAGTTCCTCGTGGAGAAGCGCACGCACCAGTACGAGATGCTGTGGCCGATGCTCACGTACTTTGGCGAGAAGCACGCGTTCTACTACGCGTTCATGCTCTTCTACACCGTGTGGCTGCTCATGATCGCGATCCCAGGCGCCGTGTGCCAAGTGGTCTGGTCCGTGGCCCACGCGAGCTACGTCGCGCCGCTCTTTTCCGTGTTCGTGTCGCTGTGGGCGACGCTGTTCGTCGAGCGCTGGAAGCGCAAGCGCAGCGAGATCCAGTCGACGTTTGGCAACTTCAAGCGGAACCGAAGCGAAGAAGCGCCCGAGTTCTACGGCGACTTCCAGGTCGAGTCGCTCGAGCGCGCGGTCGTGGACACGACGTTCCCCAAGTCGCTGCAGCTCGCGCGCATCTACTTCGGCATCCCGATCCTACTGACCATGGCCAGCCTGGCCGTCGCCATCTTCATCGGCGTCAAGCTCAACGCGTCCACGACCGCGATCCTGGGCGAGGTCTTCCCGTGGCTGCCGCCCAAGCTCGCGTCGTACGTGATCCCCGTGCTCAACGCCGTGAGCATGCTCGTGCTGGACAACGTGTACACGCAGGTGGCGCTGGCGCTCACGCAGTGGGAGAACCACCGCACGGTGTGGCAGTTCGAGTCCATGCTCGCGACCAAGCTCTTCTGGTTCAAGTTCCTCAACGCCTTCATCTCGCTCTTCTGGGTCGCATTCGTCGACCGCAACGCCGCCGCGCTGCGCAAGCAGCTCGTTGTGATCATGGGCGCTCGCCAGATCTGGTACATGGTGCAGCGCAGCATCCTGCCGCTGCTCGCCGTGACGCACGCGTGGCGGAAGGCTGGGTTCCAGCTCGGGAAGGAGCCCAAGGTCTCCGGTATTAGCAAGAAGATACGGAAGGCGCCGTGGTTCTCGCTCACGAAGGAATGGTACTACGCCGAGCTGGCGACCGACAGTCCAGCGGCCGTCACTGCAGCCTCGGCCCCGACTGGCAGCAGTGCGCAGCCGCCGCAGATCGTGCTGCTGCAGGAGCTCATGCACCCGCACGACTTTCTCCTGGGCAAGCAGATGGAGGTCGTGCTGCAGTTCGGCTACATCACCATGTTCGTGTCTGTGCTGCCCGTGGCGCCGCTGCTGGCGCTGCTCAGCAACGTCGTGAGCACGCGGCTCGACGTGATCTGCTGCACGCAGGCCAAGCGCCGGCCGCCGTTCGAGAGCGAGACAGAGGTGTCGACGTTCATGAGCATCCTCGAGTTCATGAGCTTCGCGGCCGTGGCGGTCAACTGCGCCGTGCTCTTCTTCACGACGATGGACGACTTTGAGAGCCTGCTGGCTATCGCTAGTGCGTCCTGGCGGGCCGTGTCAGCAGCTGTGCCCGCGAGCTTCTACCTGGACAAGCTCTGGATTCTGCTCGCAATCGAGCACGGCGTGCTAGGGCTCAAGGCGCTGCTCTCACTGACCATCGACGACGCCGCCGCGTGGGTGCAGAACGACGAAGACCGTAGCGACGACGAGTCCAAGCAGACGGCGCAGCAGGAGAACGCGCGCATGGCGCTCCTGGCACGCAAGGCGTCGGAATCCAACGTGATGAAAGAAGCCCCCAGTGGTGACGCGGCGGAGCCTCGCGCGGTCGTGTCGTCCAGAGACGCGGCAGCCGCGACATCGGTGCAGCGCGTGCTCGTGGAGAAGTACGAGGCCGCGTTGCGAGAGCGAGACGCCGCACGCGACAATGAGCGGCGTATCCAGCGGCAGCTAATGGAGTGCCAGCAGCGCATGCAGCAACTGGTCATGGCCGCGCAGATGAACACGGCGCTGCCATCACTGACGGTATCCGCAACCGCAAGCACGACTCTCGATGGTCTCAGTTACAGCCACGGTCTCAGTTCCCACGCTACGCTGCGGCCGCTGCCGGTCAAGATCCCGAGCCGAGTCTGCGTGTTGTGCTTCATCTTCCGCGAGCAAAGTGTGCCTGTAGCGCAGAAGCGGTGTCTGTCTTGTCGTCACTTCTTCTGTGTGGACTGTGATCACGTCGTGCACATCGATGATCTGGGGGTTCGTGAGCCCAAACATTTCCGCGTCGACGTGCCACCGGACGGCAAAGAGTCGGATAACACTGCAAGCACGACGTCGAATGTGGAGATGCTGCTGGCCACGAGCGATGACGTGCTAGTGGACCAGCTCCTGGAACTGCTGCTGGCGTACGTGCAGCCGCAGCCTCGGGATGGCAGCGCTACTATCGAAATGGCAGCACGTGCGCTGCTGCAGCGGTGCGCAGGACACGAGGCGCTGGCGATGCGGTACCTGCGCAACGTGGAGCGACGGCGGCAGTATCGTAGCCAGCCACCACCCACGCAATAATAATCAAGAAGTTTCATCGCCACGTACAGTGCATTTCGGTCGCTTGCTATTGTACACAGTCGGCTTAGGCCTTGAGCAGGCGGTCCTGCTGGCCAAAGTACTCGCGCATGACCTTGATGTCGGCGGGCGCCGTGCGGCAGCAGCCGCCGAACACGCGCGCGCCGGCGTCGTACCACTTGGACAAGTAAATGTGCCACGGCGTCGTGCCGTTCACAGCCAGCTCCGTGGGCAGCCACTGCTTGTTGACGGCGTCCCAGCCCTCGCCACTGTTGGGGTACGCGAGCTTGACGCACGGCGCGTCGAAGGACCGCAGCAGGCTCTCCACGTGCTGCGGCGCGGTGCAGTTGACGCCCGCGGCGAGCATTTGCGCCGGGTTCGTGAGCTGCTTCAGGATCGGCGCGAGCCCGGTGATGGCGTCGCCGTTGTTGAGCGACGAGCCATCGCGACAGGCCACGGCGACCATCACGCGCGCAGTCGGGTGCTCGTTGACGAGCTGCACGATCGCCTCGATTTCGCTCAGACACGGCACGGTCTCGACGATGATGAAGTCGACGTCCGGCGAGTTGGCGAAGAACGCGAAGCGGTGGCGGTGCCACTCCACGAGCTCGGCGACGCTCTTGCCGTAGTTGCCGCTGTACTCCTGTAAGCATACCATTGCGATGTGTGTCAGCAAATCAGCATCCAACGTCTCGGACAAGAGAAACGCTGCGTACAGATCCGTCGGCGAGCGCGGCGCCGTAGCAGCCGAGGCTGCCGGCCACGAGTGGCTTGATGCGCTTGTCCTGGTCGTTCTGCAGCTGCGCCCACGACTCCTCGCGCGCGGTCGCGGCCAGCGCGATGCTCTTGGCGTAGTACGGCTCCATCTCGGCCAGCGTGGAGGCCACGCCCTCGCGCTGGAAGCCCTCGAGCGACGCCTGGTAGCTGGCGGTCGTGGAGGCGTCGGCGCCCGACGCGTAGTAGTCCTTGTGCACCGTGGTGACCACCTCGGCCACGTGCGCGTACTGCTCGAGCAGCAGCGCCGCCGACCAGAGACACGTCTCGCTCAGGTCCACGCGCGGGTCCTTCTCCAGCTCGGTGGCCTGGCCGCCGTCCAGCAGCAGCACGCGCTGCGCCAGCACGTCGCGCGCGCCGCCGTGCAGCAGCCGCTGGCGCGTGTCCGTCGTCGTGGGGGTCACCATCGTATCACTGTGGGCGCTTGCTTGTCACTCGGCCGGCGGCTCTCGTTGTGGTGCCGTGTGAACGACGTCGACGTTGTGCGATGAGTGGCGCATTATTGGTGCACACGAAAGAACCAATCGCCAAGAGCGCTGCTGGCCACGCACGGCACCGCCTTTCCCCCTCGTGCGAGTGACGAGCGCATCTGTTCGACTCAGAAATGAGTTTGCGCAAACCGCCGACGTATCAGACATTACTCAGATCTGAGGTGGCGCACCGGAATGGCACTAAGGCACTCCAGCGGGGAATCCAAACAGAAATATTCGCTTGAGTGACTGTCAGTAGTCGTTGCCACTTGATTCGAGCAGCTCCAAACAGATGGGCAGAGTGGACTTCAACGAAAAATCCTCCGTAATCACAAACCCCAGATTTCAGATCCATCTTATAACTCAGTATACCGGTATTCAGCATTCTTCTCTTGATTTTTGTAGCGATAAACCGGTAGCGATCAGTAAATCATGATTTGATGGGCCCTGCCGCGCTTGTCCATCGCGCATAATCCTTCTGCGCCGCTGGCCAGCAGATCACGTGGGAGCGGGCTGGCGCATCATCGGAGATGGGCGCCGCCCCGTTGGATTACATTTCGTCGCACGGGGCACCAAAGCAGCGAGCGCCGGGGCATGCGGGTCACAGTGGAAGGTTGACGGCCGCGTGGGTGGCCGCCGCCGCGAGAAGAACTTCAACCAGTGGAATTTTGGCTCCGCCAGCGGCAGCAGCGCATCTCTCCGGCAGTCGCCTCCTTCAGTCTCCTTCATTCGCCCTCCCGCCTCGCGTCGCGCACTGCTGCTGTAGAGAGAGAGCGAGATGACCGCCGCCGCCAAGCAGACGCAGCCGCTGCTGTCGCCGCGCAAGCCGCTGCAGGCCGCCAAGCGCCTGGACGACGATGGGCCGAACGCGCCGTCGCTCGTGTGCGGCGACGCGCTGTGGGCGCCCAAGGCCATGTACACGGTGTTCAGCATGGGCCAGTCGGCGCTGGTCAACTACCTGCCCGTGTTCTTCGAGCACACGGCCATGTACTCCAAGTTCCAGATCGGCGTGCTGCAGACGCTGCCGTGCATCTGCTCGATCGTCGGCGCGCCGTTCTGGGGCGCCATCGCCGACATGTACCACGCGCACCGCACGGTCCACGTGCTGAGCATCGTGCTCGGTTCGCTGCTGCTCTTCGCGCTCCACCTCACGACCAGCTTCTCGGCCAGCGTCGTGCTCGTGATGATGGGCAACTTCCTCATGTCGCCCTCGGGCTCGCTGCTCGACCACGCGATCCTCAACATGATCGCCAAGTACGGCGGCGAGTACGGCAAGCAGCGGCTCTTCGGCGCCGTGGGCTACGGCGCCGGCGCCTACGTGGCGGGGCTCGTGGTCGCGGCCGGCGGCATCGCCTGGGCCTTCAACATGAGCCTGACGTTCTCGCTCGCGTCGCTGCTCGTGCTGCGCCAGATCCCCGTGCTGGACAGCCACGCGGACGACCACGAAGACCCGGCTGCCGACGCCGCGTCCAAGCCAGCGCTGACCCGCAAGCCGTCGTTCTCGCAGGCCATGAAGCAGCTGCTGCGCCAGACCGACGTGCTCGTGCTGCTGGGCGTGGTGTTCCTCATGGGGCTCATGTACGGCGTGCTCTCGAGCTTCCTCACGCTCAACCTGTACAACCTGTCGGGCCAGAACCCGCAGATCATTGGCATTGCGATCATGTGCGAGACCTCGTCGGAGCTGCCGGCGTTCTTCTTCTCGCAGCGCATCATCAACAAGCTCGGCGTCGTCAAGGTGCTGCTGCTCTCGATCGCCGGCTACGCGCTGCGCATCACGTACTACGCGTTCATGACCAACGCGTGGAGCGCCATCCCGTTCGAGTTCCTCCACGGTCTCACGTTCGGCATCGCCTGGGCCGCCGTCACGCAGTACATCTACGCCGCGTCGCCGCGTGGCTCCGAGGGCACCATGATGGGCGTGCTCAACGCCGTGCAGAACGGCCTGGCGCGTGGCGCCGGCACGCTCGTGGGCGGCTACTTCTACGAGCACCACGGCGCCCGCACCATGTGGCTCGTGACGGACCTGGGCGTGCCGCTCTCGCTCATGGGCGTCGCGCTCTTCGCGTACCTCAAGAGCCAGACCGAAGTTGAGCAGGAGGCAGACGTGCTCGAGCTCACGGAGATCTTCTCGCCGCACTCGGGTGACCCGCAGGCGCTCACGACGCCGCGCTACGCCGAGGCGCAGACCCAGCAGCAGCAGGAGAAGGCCTCGTACGACTCGGTGTAGATCTGAGCAGACCAGGGTAGCTACTACACTACAGTAGTAGCTGGTGCGTGTGTCCGTTGTATAGCCTCTGTATTAGACATTAATCCAATGCTGCACTGTGTTCATTGTGAGGGTGCGACTTCCGACTGCCTGGCGTCTCGGTGGGTAGCGACTCGCAGTCACCACGCCGCACTGTACTACTACGTAGTGTCACGGCGTAGCCCACCAGGATGGCCAGCGGGAGACAACGGGCCACGCAATGAACGCCCTAAACGATCTCCCCTCGTTCGTTGTCGCGTTATTCCGGCGTCGCTGTGGTCGGCCAGCGCTCTGTACCGAGGACAGACAGTCACTCCACCGATTGACAGCATCACTTGGACACGAACCCTGTCCGCTGGAGCCATGTGTGTACCCAAACGCGGTAAAATTTGGCAGTTGGCTGACCCTCTTTTCTCTTCTTGGGAGAAGCGGCTCCCCCCACTGCATTATCTGCGGCCGGCTTGTGTCCAGACGGATCCTCCAGACGGCGCGCCCTGTTTACGAGTGTGCGTGTTCACGAAGCAGCCCACTGGACTGAAGATACTGTACCTTAGAATAGCTCACAGGCAAAGCGACCACGTCGACACCGACAATGGGGAGTGGACACCCTCCCGCCTCAAAAGGCAGGAGGCTCACAATCGATCTCGCCGCCTTCCGCTCGCTCTCTATCTAACTCCCAAGCATGGCCAGCAAGACCCCTGCGTTCGCGTCGCGCCTCGAGCAGCACATGCACTCGCCGTACGCGGCCCGGCACATCTTCGCCGACCACCTCATCCAGCGCGCCACGCTGCCGACGCGTGACGGCCTTACGCTCGCCTACGTCATCCACGAGAGCGAGAGCGACACTCCGACGGACGCGGCCTCGCAGGACGAGACGCGCATCGTGCTCATCATGGGCTACTCGTACCGCAAGGAAGAGTGGGCGCCGACCGTCGACGGACTCATGACCCAGTGGAAGACGGAGAATCGTGCTGGTAAGCTCAAGGTGCTGACGCTAGACAACCGCGGCGTTGGCCACAGCGACGCGCCGTGGGGGCGCTACTCGACGCAGATGCTGGCCGAGGACGCGCTCGCGCTGCTCGACCACATCGGCTGGGCCACGGCCCACATCGTCGGCGTCAGGTACGAATTATACCACGGTTTGTATGCTTGTGAAGTGCGGCTGACAACGTGTCTGCTGCGCTTGTGACTGTAGCATGGGCGGCATGATCTCGCAGGAGCTCGTGCTGAAGGCGCCGCAGCGCGTGCAGTCGCTGACGCTCATGGTCACGACGCAGGGCAAGTTCTGTCCGGCGTACTCGGCCTGCTGGCAGATCATCCGCTCAACCTTCTCGCGCGACAAGGACGTCATCACCACCAACGTCATCACGTTCCTCTACCCGCCAGTGTTCTCGACTGCTAAGATAGAGGGCGATGCGCGCGGACGCACCAACTACGACGTCCTCTACGAGTACCACAAGTCGGGCAACGCCACGCGTGGGCCTCCCGGCGCGGCCGGCACGTTCGGCCAGACCTTCGCGCTCGTGGGCCACTGGGTGGACGACGACCGCCTGCGCCCCATCAAGGACCACGGGTATCCCGTGCTGATCATCGGCTGCACGGAGGACCTGGCGATCCTGTTCTCGCACACGCAGAAGCTGCAGAAGCTGTTGCCGGGCGACCACGTGCACACCAAAGTGTACGACGACGCCGGCCACGCGCTCCACATCCAGAAGATCGACGAGGTCGCGAGCGACATCCTCAGCGTCGTGGGCCGCGCCAGCAAGCTCTGAGCGAGGCAGAGGCATTTGGGAATTGTGTTGTGGTTTGTTTTCGTAAAAAAAAGTGGTGAATGCAAATACTCACCGCCTGCTGCAGGCGTTGACACAGGCGGCCCGCTTTGACAGCCAGTACGCACTGCGCCACGTGAGTCTTGTGGTGCACTCCGGACAATTGAAGCCCGACGGACCGAGTTGGAGACTCTGTGAAGAGCTACTTTTTAAGCCCGCGTTCTGTCTCGAGTACCTGTTCGTCCACATGGAGCGGCTCGTCTACAGGACCCATTGGCTCGATTATGGGGATACCATTGGAGAGACCGCGAGAAGTTTGAAGAGGTTCGACGGCGAGCTGCTTCCCCACGCACAAGCTGCCCGGACTTCGCAGCAAGCCATTGCGCTGCTGAGTGTGGTCGTCCGTCGCCCCGACGCCTCGGGCGGGCGCTTGGACGCTGTGATGGTGGCTGCGATCGTCGCGTTCGTGCGGCCACGCGTGCGTCGCCACGTCGGCATCGAATGGTTCAACTCGTCGTCCGAGTACCAGGGCATCCGCATGCTGAACGACGAGGCCGACACGTTCGGCACGAACCGCGACCGTGACGTGGGCCGATTCGTAAACTGAAGTCGAGGAACGTTGGTTAGCTACACCGTTCACTGCATTTAGCATGGCCTACACTATTTCATGTGGGTCTCCTCTCGAGCGATAAACAGGAATTAGTGTAGGCGCCACCCTCGCTAAATTTGAACATGCATTTACCTACACTATTTTGCGATCTTAAACCAAAGCTGTCTTGCCTTCATCCGAGTCTACGTCGGAGTCGGCATCTTTAGATGGGCTTCTCCCCGTCAAAATGCTGTCGGAACTTCGCGATGATGGTCTGCAACTCCTTTGAAAGCTGCGTCTCCTTCCACACGCCGTCAACATCTAGGGACAGACCACACAAGATCATCGCCTTCCGCGCGTACGTCATCTTGGCCAAGCGCTCGCCCTTGGTCTCCTTCTTGTTGACCTCTGCAATGGTCTCTGCGGCAAGCTGAAGGAAGTAGTGCTTGCGACGACCACACTGATCACATCGGTGTGATACGGAGCTAGCATCTTCCATGCACGAAGGGCACGCCTCCATCTCCTCGGAGAAGTGTCTTTGTGATCTAACGCGAGAATTCTGTCTGATTTTAGAGCTTCAACATGCACAGACACCACGAGCACCTACGCTATTTTTGAACCTCTATTTTTCTCGCTGAGGGCGTCGGCTAAAAATAGTGTAGGTGAAACAGACGGCCCACCTTCGCTAATTTTCCACCTACACTAAATGCAGTGAACGGTGTAGCTGTCTGTGCTCGGCTTCACTGGGACGTCGAAACAAAATCTCTTCGGTGGATTATTGGATTGCTATCAGTGAATAATGGACTCTTCTCGCACGGGTCTGTTGGCGAAGACGGCACGGCTCGTGGTGGCTCGACTAGTGATCGAAGTACTCGGCATCCACTGCCGTGAGGAACGCGTGGCGCAGGTTCACGATGAACGCCTCTCGCTGCTGCGGATCCGTGAGCACGACGGCGGCTTCGCGGCGCTGGATCTTGAGCCCTTCTCCCCCACCCATGTAGCCTGCAGGCCACTCCAGCGTACACCACGCCTTGCCGTTGAACGCAATCGCGAAGAACGGCCCGTCGTACAGAGCCATGGACGCGACGATCTCGAGTCCGACCAGAGCGCGCGCGACCAAGGTGTCGAGCGATCCTCGGCCCACGGCGGCCACTCCGCGGAACTTGTCGCGCACGCTGAAGACGTGCTGGAGTTGGCCACTCACGTTCACCGGTGGTGCGTCCACGAGGCTGCGGATCCGCACGTCGTCTAGCTCTTGCAAGTCGACCTGCACCTGCTCGTCGTACACCGCTTCCACCCACAAGTACGCGTTGATGAGGAAGCTGCCGAACACGGACACGACCTGCTCGTGCGTCTCGAAGTCGTCCATAAGAGCGAGGGGGAACAGAGACGCATCAGCGTCCACGACGGCGGCGGGGCGATGCGGAGCCACGCGCGCGATGGCGCCGCTGTACGCACTCAGCACGCGGCCGGCGGGCATTGACGAGAGCAGCATGCCAGCGACGCCGCCGTGCTGCGGGAGGCGGTTGAGGATGTCCACGGGGTCCATGGCGAGTCTGCGGCAGAGAGCTGAGAAGGTCGTGTGCTGAAGCCGGCGGATTTGCGAGTGAGGCGAGCGATGGCAGAATCGCTACGGCGGAGTTTGTGTGTGTGTGTGGGGGGGGGGGGGGG